>PVIA01005613.1:0-99282 GCA_004024845.1 Tonatia bakeri
ACTGTCCCCCACTGCTAAAAATTCTTGATTCTTTTAAATCTAAAGTAAGTGATCTGTAAATAAAAATATATTTTTCTTCGAAAACACCTTTTGAATTTTTCTCACTTCAATCCAGTTTAAAAATCCCCTGCTGACGCGTCCCCCCACCCGCCGCAGCCCCACCCTCGGGCTGGGAGAGAACTTTGATCTGCAACTTCGCTTCCTCATCTGTTTGTTTAACTGCCAAAGCAACGCAAAATCCGCCCTATTTCCGGCCCCATCCACTACTCTTTACTTGCCGAGATAATTTTTACTTCATCCCAAGTCTGGCCTGAGTATGGCCTCAGGAAAAGCGAGGATTAAGTATATGTCCAGTCTCAGCCAGGCACTGTTCCTTCACATCAGTTATTCCTTATGGTACTTGATGAGGATTGCATCGCATATTCCGTACCGTTAAATGGCTAGCTTGCATTTTTGTTAACTGCAGTTACCTTAATGACATTGAAATACTGTTTTCAAGAGGAGAAGAAAGAGGAGGATTTCTTGTAAGCTGTAGAGCACCATGTTGTGTCGGTAACATTGTCTTAAACCCAGAGCCCCTACGGGTCCCTCATCATCGGCCCTGGAAAGATGCTGCTGACCTCTGAGACTGGGAAGGTCTCACACTGGACAGCGGTGGTCCTCACGCGGCTCAGGAGCCCCTGGAGCCCGGCAGGGAAGGTCAGGCTGGAGAAGGCCAGGGTCCTCTTGAGTCTGCTGGTAGTCCCTTGTGGGTTTCTTGGGGGTTTTTGTTCATGTAGGGGCTTGCTCCCCCTGAGCACTGATGCTCTTGTCAGCTGGTAGTGCCTAGAGGATGGAAAGGATGTCAGTCACTAAGGTCTGAGCATTCCCTGCCCCAGCAGACCATCTCTTTGGCACCAGGATTGCATGTGGCCAGGGAACCACAAATACCCTGTGTGTCAAGCCACCCTCGTGGAGTCCACCTCCCTGCCTCCGCTGTGTCTTTGCCTTTGGCCTTGAGGCTGTCCATGTCACAGCTTATACAGATGTTATCTCTCTAGGTTAATGTCTCTGTATTTCCTGATGCTGAAAACCCTTAAAATACCATAGTCAGAGGGTTTCTGCATGCTACCTGGTTTGGGGCCAACTTCATCAGGAATATATAGGCATGTGGATCTTTTGGCATGATAAGACTTTTTGGCACTGTCACCTTTGTTGGATTTTAATGATCACCTATCTGGATAGATTTAGAAAAGTCTGTCTGGCCCTGGCTGGTGTGGCTCAGTGGATTGAGAATTCACTCACTGTGTGAATCAGAGGGTTGCCAGTTCTATTCCCAGTCAGGGCACGTGCCTGGGTTGCAGGCCAGGTCCCCAGAGTGGGTGTGCAAGAGGCAACCACACATTGATGCTTCTCTCCCTCTCTTTCTCCCTCCCTTCCCCTCTGTCTAAAAATAAAATAAGTAAAATGTTTTTAAAAGTCTGTCTGACCTTAAGAAACTGGAGGTGGGTTTTCTTACATTGTTTTTAGTTTGAAAATCTTTTTAGCTGACTCCCAAATATCAAATACAGGTAATACGATGAAATATAGATGGGAAAACTTCTAGTGAAATGACAGTAGCATGAAAGAACCCTTTTCTTTGTATAAAACCTCCTTGAGGTAGGACAGTGATCACTTCTAAAAATTTTCCATCTCCCAGCTTCAGCTGCCCCATCAGATTTGTTCACTGGCTCGGGACGGGTTTTCACCTCATCCCGCGTCTGGCCTGGAGCATTTGTGATCAGAAATAGGGGCTTCTTCCTGAGGACCAGAAAACTGGTGCTTTCTGACGGGCTTATTCAAAAAATAAATATGTGACTGAGGATGAGTCTCAGGTTCATCTAGGAGGATAAACCAGTGGGGATAACCAAGAAAAAATGTTTAAAAGGAGACTTAAAGAGGGTGAATATGTATCAGCTGTGAAAAGATGTTGTAACACTACAAGCCTTTGGTACTGGCTCATAAATAGATTGAAATATACATTAGAATTTAACATATGATAAAGGTGGCATTCCCAAACAATGAGGAAAAGATAACTCGTTAAATAAGTAAGCAGTTCGGAAGTAAGTAAACTTCTATATATGCGCACACCGACTGCACCCTGGGGAAGGTACGTGCAGCACATGAGACCGACAACTTTGTGAATAGGTGTAGAATAAGGGTTCTTACAAATCATCAAGAAAAATATGAAAATTTGATGGGAAATGGCTCAAAGGACATGTGAGCTGTTCACAAAGAAGTAATGTACATCAGGTCCTCAAATAACACCCTTTTGTTCAAAGTCCTTTTGTTACAATATTGATAAAATGCTGTAGGAACTTAACTCTTGTGTATATCAGTTAGCCTATGGTGGAATGCCTTCGTTATATGTTACTTCACTTGAAGTCGCAGAAGCTGTCGACATTATGTGAGAAATTACTATATATCACCAATAAATTTATGAAAAATGTTAAATACTACCAGCAGTCAAGGAACTGAATTGTGCTAGGCCATTTTCCCACCTGTCAGAAGGGCAGGAGTGTTGTTAAGCTGTCTGGAGAGGTGGCGAGAGCTCTGGGGGAGGGGACCACCCGCGTGCGGGGCGCAGGAGTTAGGACACCGACCAGTCTGAAGAGTCGTCAGCAGTGTGCAGCCACAGCCGCGGATGGCAGGGAGTCCCTGGGCAGACACACAAGTAGGAATGAATGACAACAACGGACGTTTCAGAGAACCTAGGCCACCAGTGAGTAAACTGTGCCTCACGTGCACATGCGGGAACGCACACCTGTTAAACACAGAAATGGCAGAATCTGTTTCTTTGTGTAGAAGGATGCTCCAGTTTAAATGAATGAATAAATCGGACATGAAGTACTGTGTGCAAAATGATCGCAGTCCGCCCTACACACTCATGCACTCACTCACACACACAGACTTGCCCAATTTTAACTGACGTTGGATGGTAGAATTATGGTTTTTAAAAAATACTCTCCTTTTTAACTTCACATTCTCATATGATTTTTCTACAAAAGCATATGTTGTTTATGCCATTCTTTTAAGTTTTTTTTTAAGTAATAGGAATTAAAATTGCCCAATTCAAAACATATCCTTACCAGTCAATCAAGAGCACTTGTTCATCTTACATATGTTGGTTACACCCACGGTCAGTCAAAACCACTGAGAGTTCCTGGCTGTGGGGCATTTTTTTTTATTCACATTACTTCAATCACATGTGATGTCACCGACACAGGCTTTCTTCCTGAAGCCAAGTCTTCCCTCGCCCACCCCTCTAGGATTTCCACCCTCTCAGCCCCAGCACAGAGTAGGTCATCCTTCGGACAGGAGCCACTCCTGCCCCGCAGCGGTTTTAGCACCATGACCTGTGATTCTCTGCTGTCAGAGGGAGTGTCTCTAGGGCCCAGTGTCAGGGTGGGAGGGCTGAGTGCAGGTGTTACAGGAAATGCAGCTGTGGCCTACCCAAGTCAATCGACCTTTCTAGATACCCCAGACCTGAAATCAGCAATGTTTCTTATTGCCATCTTCTGAGAAACTCTGTCTTAACCCAGCTGATACTAGTTCTCACTACAAATGAAATTTCTCAATAGTAGTACTTTTTCCTGCTATTAACAGCTCCCCCTTGAGGCTGTCACAGGAGTTGTAGCTGGCGGCATCTGTGTGGCAGCCAGTGCTCGTCCCTGCCGCCACCAGAGGCTGGCTTCACTAGCTGCTTCAGCGTGAAGCTAGGTCTCCTCCTATGACCTTTCAAGAGCTTTTATTTTTCACAGAGCTTTCTTTTCACTTGGTTTGATAATTTTGCTCAGAAACTTAGCACAGGGACCAGCTACACAATTTGTGGGGTCCAGTGCAAAAATGGAAATGCAGGGCGCCTTGTTAAAAATGTACTGAATTCCAAAATTAAACCAAGAATGGGGCGTTCTAAATTCTGGGCCTCGTGTGTCTTCCCAGATGGCTGGTTACAAGGTTACAGAACCGGTCACTCCTCTTGTCTCTGTGGTCTGTGTCAGGGTTTGCCTGAAGAGGGTGACAGGCAATGTGACGTACAGGGAGGCAGGTTTTAGGTCGGGGAGCCCTGCATTCTGGCCCGAGCCTGGTCTTTTGCTTCGGTCCTTGAAGCCCGTGGCCCTTTGAGAGGGGCCGCTGCCGTCTGACCATCCCATGTTTGTGACGCCAGCTCTTTCCCTTCCGTGTGCAGAAATTCATTGAGTTTGAAGATGCCTTGGAACAAGAGAAGAAAGAGCTACAAATCCAGGTGGAACACTATGAGTTTCAGACCCGCCAGCTGGAACTGAAGGCCAAAAACTATGCAGATCAGAGTAAGTAGCCAGCCTAAGGGCTAAAACTGTCTTGTTTGTTGTTTGCAGACCTGCCCCAGCTGGGCAGGGTGTTGAGTGTCTGTGATACACAGAGTGAGAACACCCAGTGAGAGCCTGATGTCATTTTCACTATGATTCCTTCAACCATCACACTGCTGTATATTTCTGTAATCAGAAATCTCCAATTTGTTGTGGAAATACATACAGTAAATAATGAAGGCTCCTTTGGAATGTGGTACTTTAACACATACTGCAGTCTGACCCCAAGTGACAAATCTGTGACCCTCATGTGGTCCTTCAGTACAAAGCTCCCCAGCTGCCTACCCGCCCTGTGAGGTTTTTGTCTGCACCCCGCTGAGGAAAGATTGCTGTTTTGTGACCTGGAAGTTGGGCCTGATGATGCGGCCCCCTGGCGTGACAGTTCCTAGGGCCTGTTAAGGCCCGCATAGGTTCCTTCCTCCGCTCTGCAAAGAGAGGGGAAGAAAGGGGCTTTCGATTATTCTTGGGATAAAAACTATTCTTCTCAGAAGTCTTTGTTGAAATTGTACTGTTGAAGTTAAAATGATCTGTGTGATTTCAGTTTTCTGTAGTTAGAGGTTTTGATGATGGAGACCCAGTTTGCTGCTTTACCCAGTTCCCTTGGATGGCGGGAGCTTTCATTCCCCTGAAAACTTAAGATAAAATTGGGAAGAAAATGGTTGGATGTGCTGGGCCTATTCCTGTCCCAAACCAGGACTCAAAGGCTAGTACCCCACTGGGTGGTGGCGAGTTCTGGGCAGCCAGCGGGCCGTGGGCTGCATGCGTGGACAAACACGCTCGTGTTTGTGCACTGGGAGTGAAGGACAGGCCCAGTGTAGGCATGCACAGGTAAACCGTTTCTGTAACCACACAGACTCCTTAGCATTCGCTTTGCTTAGAGTACTTTTCATAGTGAAACAAACCCTTTCAGCTCTTCTTAGAAGGAAAACACTGAAGCGCCAAATTACAGATTGAAGTTGATCACTTGGTCAGTGACAGGAGTGGGAGCCAGAGGGGAGAGGAGGACGAGCCCCCAGGCAGCGGTCTAGACGTACACCTGCCCCAGCAGAGCAGTCAGCAGAGGTCGTGGGGCTCTGACCCTGACGTCCCCTCCAGGGACTCGTGCACAGCCAGCCAGACCCTCCCAGGGCTGGAGCAGAGGCCGGGGGTGGGGGTCTTCCTCTGGCAGCCAGTTCTATGTGTGTTATGTGCCAGAGTCTGTAGGCACTTGGAGCTTTCCGAGGGATGACCATGCTGTCACTCTGCTTTATGCAGATACCTGTTGCTCCTCAAAGTTTGGTCCTCTGACCAGCAGTGTCAGCATCACCTGGAGTATTAGAAATGCAGGCCCTGAGGCCCTACCTGTCAGTAGGGAATGGCCTTGGTGGTGTAGCCTCCAAGGACACTGCTGGGAAAGCTGCACCAGGAACAATGGGACAGGAGAGCATAGGGACCAGTGAGGAGTGCCGCTGCTAAATCAGCTTACAGCAGTAACCAGAAAGTGGGGCAGACGGAGAGGTTCACACACTCGGGACAGGGTGCATACTGGGAGGACTGCCACATGAGTCCTGGGCCCACGACTGTCATGTGTCCTGTCCCTGGCTCTGCATATCAGCTGTCCCCTCTTGATGGGACAAGGACAGAATTGCAGTTTGAACAAAGGACCACAGACGGAAGGTTTTCGAGTCCAGTGGCACGCTTGCCCCGTTGGTGAGGTGTAAAGGTGTGGTCACCAGCTATCGCTGTAGCTCCCCCTGGGAGCAGTCAAGTGGCAGAACACACGCAGGCCAGAGGGGACCATCCTGTATGTCACAGGGGCTGCCAATGTAAGGGTGACACAGCTGTTAGCCTGGAGGTAGTATAATCATGACTTGTTTTTTTTAGCCCTTGGTACACCCATGTAAGGGACACGTGTGTGTCTGTCACGTGTCTCAGATGTGGCTATGCTTTGGCTCTTTACCACACCTTAGAGGTCACTCACTCACGAATTCTGCCTTTCTCCACAGCCGCTTGCTCACCTCTGGTCCACACTCCACACATCCTGTGAGTTTTGCCTGCATCTTTGAAGCTGCTAGCTGACTTAAGCTTAGGTAGTAATGCTTTGTGTGTTTCACCTGTCCCGTACCTTTTCGTAGCAGAACTGAATAGCTTTAGATAACGCAGCACACAAATGATACACAGCCCAGACCAAGTCAGAACCTGCATTCTAGCACCCCCAGGGCATTCTCTCCTGCTGACAACCTCTAAGCTTCAGATGCTGCAGTGGACTGCACCAGGCTTGTCCTGGAACCCTCCACCCTCCATCCAGTAAGCGTAGAGCAGGATGGAATGGTGAGAGCTGGCTTCTGTGGTTGACAACAGCTGTCTTGTTTTCTAGTTTCCCGGTTAGAGGAGCGGGAATCAGAGATGAAGAAGGAGTACAATGCTCTGCACCAGCGACACACAGAGGTAGGTGCCCAGCCATGACCTCCAGCCCTCACAGGCTGCACTTGGAGCGAAACCATGAGAAAGCAGCCACTGGGGTGGCCGCTGACCTGGGGTTGCCTCCTCGGCCTTTCTTTTCCTGGTGTTCTTCTGCCAAGCCGGTAAGCTGTCAGCCTCGCGCTGGTCAGGCTCCGTGTTGGTGAGCTCCGTCATTATTTCAATTAGAGCACGGCAAGTCAAGAACATTGCAAGTCAGAGAGGGGTTACAGACAGGCCTTGGTGAGCAGGCATTACTCACACAGAGGTGTCCTTCTCCACAGATGATACAGACCTACGTGGAGCACATCGAGAGGTCCAAGATGCAGCAAGTTGGGGGAAACAGCCAGACTGACAGCAGCCTGCCTGGGCGAAGGTAGGCAGGGCCTGAGCCTGCAGAGCCCAGTGGTGCTTTGTGGCAGAGGAGTCCAGAGATCTGCATCCTCCTGACTTGGGAAGAGGGGTGTCTGGTTGGGGTGCGTGGCTTAAGCCAAGAATGTGTGCTGAGATTTTCCCAGGCACTAGAGTAGGGGTGAGGGAACGTGGATGGACCTCTGCCAGCCTGCGTGCAGTCACGAATGCCTAGGGGAAATTGTGGACAGTCGATCCTAATACTTGTAGATTCCATTTTTGTGAATTCACCTACTCACTAAAATTTATTTGTAGTCTCACAATCAACACTTACAGTGCTTTTAAGTCATTTACAGACACGTGCAGGGCAGTGAAAAGTTTGAATCACCCAGTATACATGATGCCCATTAAGGTCAAACAAGGTATTACTTCCTGCTTGTCCCAGCCTTATGAAGAGACGCCCAAAGGATGGAGATGGGGGGTGGTACAGTGTCGTGCAGGTCTCATTCCGTGGCCCCAGAGTACGAGAGCTGCACCCCTGCTGCGGGGCAGGGCAGTGCCAGTGCCTGCAGGTTGAGAGGCCCTGGCTTGTCTGAGCTCAGGAGCTCAGTGCTGGTTTATTAGAGGAGTGGGGAGAAACCTGCAGAGGCCATGCTCCTTCTCCACCTTCTGTACCCCTGGGTCTGATAAAACCAGACAACAGTCCCCAAGGGAGCAGATTGTCAAGGATCTCCAGAGTGTTGCCAGCTTCAGGGAGTTGGCCCATGAGAGACCAGAGTTATCGACCTGGGCTGGGGAGGTTGGTACCAATGTTATAAGTCTCCATCAGGCAGGATGATGGACTGAGGTGAGCATCCCAGGCCCCACAGATTGCGCCCAGCCATTGGCCCATTTCTAGCTGTGGCCCCGCGTTCCTGCAGGCAAAGGCTTACAGCTTCTAGTCAGGTCACATGTAGGCCTTGTTGGCTACGAAGGTTTTTTTTGTCCTGCATCCTTATAGGGCTATATCTGTAAACAACTAGACTCAGATCCTTCCTCGTGGGCATCCTCAGTTATTCTGTGGGTCACCGTGGGCAAAGCTGTTGTGTCCCTATACTGGAATCTTCAAATGTGAAAACAGAAATGCGCATGTTGGGACTTCCGGTCAAGATGGCGGTGTAGGCAGACATGGCTCTCCTCTCTGGACAGCTGCAACAAAATTACAACTAAAATATAGAACAACCATTCCTCTGAACTAACAGAAATTGAGTTGAATGAAGGTCTGACAACTATGGAATTAAAGAAACCGCATTCATCCAGAGGGTACAGGTGTGGAACAGGCTAGTCCCACACAAGGAAGCTACAAGGACTGGCTGTGACCACTAACCACCAACCTCTGCCCTCCGTGGAGGATCAGCTGTGCAGGGGCAGGGATGTGGTGTTCTGACAGGGTCTGTAGCTGTCAGAACAGGTGTTCTGGTCCCCAGCCCACGGTTCCAGTGCCAGGAAGATAAGTCCTACAACCTCTAACTATAAAAACCAGCGGGAATTGAGTCCGCGGAAGAAAGTGCTGGAGCCCCAAGCAGTTCTTAAAGAACCCACACATGGTCTCATCTACTTAGACTCCCTCTCTCTGGGCTTCAGTGCTGTGGAGGAAGCTTGAAGGGCAACAGTAGTGTTTAGGGGGGAAGCTGAAGTGTCTGGCATCAAGGTGAGTAGAGGCTATTGTCCCTTTTCTGGGCCTTCCCCCCACAGTCTACAGACTGATGCCCTATCTAAGATTCCATCAACCTGGCTAATACTGTTTGACCCACCTTGGAGATCTCCGGAGACTCCTCGCCACCCAAGCTCCTTTTCCATATGAATGGGTGGTTAGGACTTATGCTTTACAACTTCCTAAATCTTCTCAAACAAGCAACAGCTGGCCTCAGTGATCCTCGGGCCCAGAACTAGTAGCCTAGATTCACAGCCTGGCTTTGCCTGGAAATCTCCAAGCCCAGCACAAGTGGCAACCATCTCAGGTTGTTTTACAGCTCAGGCAGGGTGCCCTGGGAAAATACAAGTGGGGGCTGATCTTACCCTGCACCACCTGGGAAATCCCAGAGCCAGTGCACCCAGTGGACAGCTACAGACCATGTCAGAACACCACATCCCTGCCCCTGCACAGCTGATCCTCCACGGAGGGCAGAGGTTGGTGGTTAGTGGTCACAGCCAGTCCTTGCAGCCGACTGGCCTGAGTAAATCCCTCCCATTGGTCTGCCAACAGCAACCAAAGCTCAACTACAAGAGGAGGATATACTCAGCCCACGCAAAAGGTGCACCTCGAGTACCCAGCTTTGGTGATGGGAAGCTGTGCCACTGGTCCCTACAGGACACCTACTACATTAGGTCACACTACCAAGACACGGAGTCAAAGCAGCTCTACCCAATACATAGAAACAAATACAGGGAGGCTGCCAATATGAGTAGACTAAGAAACATGGCCCAAATGAAAGGACAGATCAAAACTCCAGAAAAGTAACTAAACAAAATGGAGATAAGCAATCTATCAGATGCAGTTCCAAACACTGGTTATAAGGATGCTCGAGGAAATGAGGAGGACCTGAACAGCATAAAAAAGATCCAGTCAGAAATGAAGGAAACAGTAATTGAAATAAAGAACAATTTGTAGGGAAATAATAGTAGAGAAGATGAAGCTAAGAATCAAATCAATGATTTTGAACATAAGGAAGCAAAAAACAAGCAATCAGAACAAGGAGAAAAGAGAATCCAAAGAAATGAGGACAGTGTAAGCAGTCTGTGGGACAACTTTAAGCAATACAACATTCTCTTCATAGGGCTGCCAGAAGAAGAGAAATAGCAAGAAATTGGAAATCTGTTTGAAAAAAATAATGAAAGAAAACTCCCTAATTTGGCAAAGGAAATAAACATGCAAGTCCAGGAAGCACAGAGAGTCCTAAACAAGATGGATGCAAAGAGGCCCACTCTAAGACACACCATAATTACAATGCTAAAGGTTAAAGATAAAGAGATGGGAGGTGGGTGTAGGAGAATGGGTGAGAGGTGAGGGGATTAAGAAGTACAAATAGGTAGTCACAGAATAGCCATGGGGATGTAAAATACAGTATAGGAAATGGAGTAGCCAAAGGACTTATATGCATGACCTATGGACATGAACCAGTGTGGGAGGAATGCTTGAGGGAATGGGGTGCTGGGTGGAGGGGAACAAAGGGGGCGAAATCAGGACAACTGTAATAGAATAATCAGTAACATGTAATTTAAAAAAGAAAAAAGAAGGAATATGTACTGTGTATGCAATGGCTTAGCAGGGCCCAGGAGCGGGGGGTGACGAGGGAGGAGCAGCATCTTGCAGCTGTCTGGGGAGCAGGGTCTGCAGCTGCTGTGGGCGTTCCTGCTGAAAATGCTCCTGCCCTCGGGAAGGGCATGGAAGCTGTTCCCTAGCCAGCCTCGAAGCCCTGTGAGAACTGAGGGGTGTGGATCAAAGACTGTTAAACTGCAGAACTCGGCAGGTATTATTCCTGCATCAGGTATATGTGAAAATGGGGACTACAGATCTCCAAGCTGCCATTTCACAGCTGTGGACATTTTCTCCTGAGCACCCTGGGAAATCCTCACTCTTAGCACTCATGAGTTGGTGAGGGAGTTCCGAAAACACTGCATTGGAATGCTATCCTGGAATCAGGGGTCTTCGTGTTATTTAGGGGGAAGCTGGGCAGGGCAGTCTGAGCTGGGGCATCTCCGGTGAGTGCTGGGCACTGGGCCAGTTCCAGAGCTGTGGCATTCTAGAGCCCTGAGGCCGTTTCGCTACCAGCTTTCTTCAAGGCAAGAGTCCCTCGAAGGTCATGTAGTATTGGGCCCAGGGAGAGGGGTGCAGTTTTCCTGGGAGCCAAGGAGGTGTGACCTCAACTCAGGGCTTAGAGGCCGTGAGCATTCAGGGTCCTAAGTCACAGTGGTCAGCACTCTGGGCCGCAGGGTTGCTACAGAAAGCGATGTCCTCAGAACCTTAGGATGATGTAGGCTCAGCCGAAAGCAGAAGCTGCCCATACTCCATGGCTGGGTCCTGACGGTCCCAGTCTTCATCAGGGGCCGAATCCAACCTCCGATTCCTCTTCTGCATGGAAGAGGCACTGTGCCTGCAGGATGGGCTGTGCTTTCTGTGGAAGTCCCTGTGTGTGGTGGATGCAGCACCGTGTCTGGGAATGTGTGCGTCATGGGGCAGGGTTTGGATGAATGCAGCACTGGCTCCTCCGGTGTCCTTGCCTCTCAGAGTTATGATTCAGCCCCGGTGGCAGGCAGGCCTGTGGGAAGTTAGCATCTTCTTTCCCCAGAGAAGCCCCTGACCCTGTGGCAGGCACTGTCTTTGTGGTCATGACTCCTGGACCTGCATGAGGTGGCTCACAGGGTCCCCTCCGAGGCCCCTCAGCAGTTCCTGAAGACTGTCTTGGATCTCCTCCTCCCCATGGAATTAGAAAGGGCTGGTCATAAGCAACCCGCCAACCTGTTTCATGAGGGATGGGTCTGTGGGCTTTTCCTCTCCATGCTGGCAAGGCCAGATCCTGCTTCCCGTTCATAGCCATTCGTAGCCTCGGGTGAGCGGGGCCTTTGGAGCCCAGAGTGGAGAGCAGTGCCTGTGGTGGGGTGGTGCCAGGCAGGCGCTTTCTCCACACCCAGCCATGGCCCACAGGAGCTCCTTCGCTCATGAAGCAAACCCCTGGCTGTCCAGGAGAGGCTGGGGCTCTGGTCCAGATTTCCGCGAGCCTCGCCTCCCAATCTGACCCTGCCAGAAAGGGATGCCTGGGGCCTGGGCATGCACACTGTGTCGGGGGTTGCCACCATCCCCAGGCCCTAGGTGCTCTCTGTTAATAGACTTTCCCGATCCAGAGTTGCCCCCTTGTCAGAGAGATGCCTGCCAGAGGAAGAAGGAGCCCGGGGCCGCCAGCCGCAGTCCTCCTGCAGGAGGTCCGAGGCTCAAAGAGGAGTGTGCTCCTGTGGAGTAGTGGCTGGAGCAGCACTTGTCTGGGAAGCAGGGCACAGGAAACGGGTGGGGCACAGTGTACTTGGGCACCCTCACTGCACGGCCAGCCAGCTGGGGGCATTTAGTTTCGTCAGCGGCCCACGGTTGGTTGTACCGTGGTTGCTGCAGCGGCTGTCGGGGCCTGGCCTTCCCAGCAGCCATTTCTCCAGGGCCCAGACACTTGCTGGGAGCAAGGTGTTCTGAGGGCCACCCTGTGCCCCTGGACCGGTTTCCAGGTGAACAGACGTGGATGGCCACCACTGCCTCATGTGTTCACAAGGAACACTCACAGACACAGAGGAAGTACGAGCTTTCTGTCACTGTGCTGACCACTGGCCTTTGTGGATCTCATGGGGTCAGACATTGCTTTGTGACCCGTGCTGCTAATTGGTGGGCTAAGGGGGAGCCCTGCCTGTCATCCTGGACCACTCTGCTCTGGGCACAGCCTCTCCTTCCACAACTTGGGATCTTTGGGGGACGCGTGTATGTCTGCCCAGGTTCCTCACTCAGGGTCTCTAACCCCCTCCATGAGGGCCCACCCTTAGTGCTGGGGAGCCTCTGGCTGCTGCTGACCCCGACAGGCGTTTTCCTTCACTCCTGACCTGGCTTCTGGGACTGTGTGTCGTGAGAGTAAAAACCGCTATGTGCTCAAAACACTCAGTTCAGTTCCTGAACACGTGTGGCTGTGCGCTCCGTCCCCGCATGCCCATGTGTGCACGTGTGTTGAGCCACCTGGAGAGCACACTTGCCCACTGCCCTGTGCTGAGTACACGTGTGACCTGCTGACCTGCTGCACAGGTCTTGTTTGGAACCTTCCATCCAAGCCAAGAGGGTCACGTGTCTGTGTGTCATGCGTCTGTCACGTGTAGATGTTTGCATGTTTCAGCATCCGTCTCAAGTGTGGAGTGGGGCGCCTGCCTGGGTCATTGCACATGTGTTCTCTGTGTGAGCAGGTGCACTTCTGGTGTGCCCTCTAATGCTGTCTTCTTGTCTTGCTCTCTGTGCTGTCACTGCCGCCCGCTGGCCCTGTCTGTGTCGCTGTCCACAGTCCTCGTCAGTCGTGGAGGAAAAGGTAAAGCCTGCGCAGCGTTTGCCCATGGCTCGAGGTGCTCGCGGGCCTTCGGGGTCGGGGAGGGTAGAACTCGAGTGGTTCGCCAGTACAAGCCCAGGAGGTTTCTGAGTCCACTCGACACATTTCCTGCAGCATTGTTACAGACCTCAGGCTCTTGGAGGGGCATTTTCAGGGCCACGCCACCGAGGAGGCAGCAAAGGAGCCCAAGTTCCCCAAGATAGCCCGGGAGTAGATGCTGGTATAGGCACTCCACTCAGCGAATGTCCACCCGCCCCCAGATGGGGCCGTGCATCCAAAGCTCGGGCTGGCACTGCCCTAGTGGGCAGTGGGTGGCAGGGAGACCTTGTGCTGTGGTGTCAGACAGCCTAGCTCAGTCACTTAGAGACCTGGATCCAGAGCCAGCGGTGTGACCATGACTCCATGGGCAGCATGACCTTTGCAGATAGCATGACCCCCTTGGGCTGCAACCTCCGAAGGGGACGAGCGTAGGTAACCCCTGAGGGAGCTGCAGGGGTGATGAGAGGATGCACTGGCCAAGCTTCGGGTGGAGCTCTGGGCCATCAGTCAGCTGTGCCCAGCAAGCGCTGATGGGGCCCGGAGAACAGGCCCGTCTGCAGTTCCGTGGGGAACAGCAAAGAGATGGTGAGACAGAATTCCTGGTGATGGTTTCTGTTGGGGGTCAGGGGCCTGGCTCTGTCCTGGCGTGGTATGTGTCTGCGCACAGAGCTGTGGGAGCTGGGTATGGACAAGTGTCCCCTGTCCTTTGAGAATGCCACACCCTGCCCCTGCCATTATCCTGTAGCATCTGGTGACAGCTAGGATTGAACTTGTCTGGGAACAAGGGACCCACTGTGTGCATTTTACCCAGGAGAGGGGCTCCCCATCCCAGCACTGGGATCCCCAAGGAGGAAGGGTGAGCAAGGACAGGCTGAGAGCCCCAAGGGAGCCGGTGGAGGTTGCAGCCTGTCCTCACCTGGCCCCTCCTCCAGGGACCTGCTGAGCACGTGGCAGAGGCTGCCTTCCCAGATGCCTCAGTCCTTGTGGGCTGAGTTGAGTCAGAGCCCAAGTAAGCTCTGAGTCGCAGGACACTGAGGTCTTGATGAATCTGCAGACTCAGAGCTTTCCAACTTGATGTCTTTCTTATGATCTGAGTTTCTTCAACTTCTAATTGACATGTCTGAGAAAGCGTCCTCCATCACAGGTGATGAGGGCTGTGCGAGGCACTGCCTGGGAGGCCTGGGCCCTGGGGGAGCCCACTGCTCCTCTGCTTCTGTCCCTGCCACAGACCAGCTCCCGTGATGGGTCAGCCGGGTGCGCGTGGGTCCAGGGGCCCTGCTCTGCAGGAGGCAGCAGCTTCTGGAATGGGATGGAGGAGCTGGCCACAGAGGGGCTAAAGCAGGACCTGATTCACAGGTTTCCTGTTTCATCCTGTGCGGTGGCCCCAGCTAGAGAGACCCCGTCCCCAGGCTGGGCTTCCTGAGGCCACCTTCCCCGCCACAGTCAGTTCTGGTCAGCAGGGGCTGCTCTGCTCCCTCTTCATCACCCACATCCACCCAGCAGCACAAGGAAACCTGTTATCTTTCTCCCGAATATTCTAGCCTCTGTACCCAGCTCCTCGGAACCCCTGAGGAGGTCCCCAGCACCCCTTCCACCTCCTTCTCTGGGGCTGAGCTCTGAGCGTGGCAGGCTGAGGTGTGAGGGGCTGTAACGTTTGCCCAGAACAGCTCCAAGCAGCCTGGGCCCTGGAGACGACGGTCTCCGGGGTGCAGTGTGTCTGCTCTGGGGCGGGGTGGGAGCTGGCCTTGTCTCCTCCGCGGCTCCCCAATTTGCCCTCACTGGCACTAAGGTCCATGAGTGTCTTCTCAGGGACAGGCCCAAGTCTAGGCTACCAGATGGCCCAGTCTCCTAGCACAGCTCCCTGGTGTCGGTGCTGCATGACGACGGGAACAGCACACAGGGCCAGAGAAGGGGTTGTATGGCGGTGACCCCCAATGCAAGGGCAGGGCCCTCTCACTCCATACTCGGTTCAAACCTTTGTTTCAGTGAGGTCCCATGAGAAAGCAGTAAAGGAGTGGGGGCAGGGCCTAGAGGGGCAGTGGCAAATAACAGAGCGGAGCTGATTTCCTGCCTGGCTCCACGTAGCAGCCCTCACTCGCAGGAGCCCGTCAGCGCTGGCCCCTCGGCAGTACTGCTTCGGGGTGTCTCAGCTTACACAGCAGGTGTCTGTTTAAAAATCCAGACGAAAAATGATACATCACAACATAGCAGACAGGGAAGTGTTAGTGTGTAGGGGTCATAGTGAAGCAGAGATTCCCCTGAAGGTGCGGATACCTTTGATTAAATAGCGGCTGTAGATAGGAGGAGCCGGAGGTTCCCATGCTTGATAGGCCTCCCGGAAGACCACGCCCTCACGGCAGCTGACCTCTCCCCTGAGCCAGGCAAGGGGTGTCGTGTAGAACGATGCTGTCCACAAGACAGGCATCCGCATGTGCAGAGTGTTCCGTTCTTTCCTGAGCCACCGTCTGACCCTCCGCTTCCTGTCCTCTTCCTCACATTCCAGCAGGAAGGAACGCCCCACCTCTCTGAATGTCTTCCCCCTGACCGACGGCATGGTACGTGCACAGATGGGGGGCAAGCTCGTGCCTTCGGGGGACCACTGGCACCTGAGTGACCTCGGCCAGCTGCAGTTCAGCTCTACCTACCAGGTTTTGTAGCCGTGCCGTGGAGTGAGGGTCTTCTCCCTGTCGCCCCATGTCCATTCAGGAAGCCCAGCCTTTGCATACAACCCTTTGCAGCTTTTCCTGGGTTAGTGGGACCCCTCCCTGAGGTGCAGCGACAGTGGAGACACTGGACCGGCTCAGGAGGGTGTGATCTTGCACTGGCACCTATCAGTCTAGGCTAACCCTCTCTGCAGTTAGGGTGTGCCCATTTAGGACTGAGCTTAGCCACTGTCCCTCAAATAAACCCCAAGTACCAGCCTCACAGCCAGACCGGGTGCTGGCCCAGAGTGTTCTGTGCTTCTGGCATCTGAGGTTTGCTCAGCAGCTAGGAGAGTCAGGCCAGGAGACAGCTTCTCTCCTCTGGGCTGTTCTCACTCGCCTGTACATGCCAATGGCTTTGGATCTCCGAGTTTGAGAAGATGACATCCTGGGTGTGCACCAGGAATGGGGAAAGCCGAGGGCAGGAACTTTCCCTGGTCACTTGCAACCAGTTTTGGTCTGTGAGCTCAGCTTGTCTGGAGGAGGCAGACTGTGGCAGGACAGGAGACTGACCCGTTGCCAGGTAAGGATGCCACCCTCAGGGGTGGAGGAGGTGACCCTGGGACTGGTGGATTTACTGTAGAGGCTATTGGAAGATGCCTATAGGAGGGAAAGGGCCTTGGCATCTCGACGGGGTTGGGCTGTGGACATGGGGCTCAGGTGTCCCAGAAATTTCCTTTCTGCTGTAGCTCCTTGCTGACTGTCCTCTGCCTCTCAGGGTCTGGCTTGCCTGCAGGAGGTAGCTGCAAACTGTGACTCCAGTGGCTTTGGCTTTTGTTCCAGGGAGTGAGCATGTCTCTGTGACATTTGACCCAGGCGCTCACCTGGCAGTTACAGGCTGTCCTGCCAGCGGGTGGGGGCTGGGCAGAAGGGCGTGGGCCTGTGGGGTCCCAGCTATCTGCACCATTCAGGCCAGGCTTATCCATGTCAGCTGGCTGCTCACACTCACTCTCTCTCGAACAAAAACTGAGCCTGTAGCTGGGGTTTCCCTGGAAGCTCTGGAAGAAGCCGCATGAGCCTCAGAACACCTTCGGGGCCCGCTCGCTCGCCCCGGCCCCCGGACTGCCGTCCCCCCGCCTGTGTCTGAGCGGCCTTTCCAGGACGTCTTCTCTCTCTGTGTTGTCTGACGTAGTCTTCCTCTTAATAAATTGCAGTGTTTTATGTTTTAGTTCTTAGGTGTGTTTTATTTGATTTTCTTTTTTTAAACAGTTATTTAAGTTCTTTTAACTTCATGCTCTAGGTTTTAAGGTTTTTCTAATTTGTTAATTTTTTTATTGTTTTTGTTTTGTTTTTTGTTTTTATGTACTGTATTTTCAGTGTTTTAACCAAACAGTTGTGGCTACTGTCATGGTGAGGAAAGACCGCTAAGAGTTTGGGTTCTTTGCATTTGGAGGTCACTGCTACACGTTGATGTTTAGGAGGTTGAGAGGTTTGCCTTTAGGTAAGTGGTGGCCAGGGGGAGTGTCCATGGGTAAGTGGTGGACCGTAGGGTAATGGAGAGCTAAGGGAGCTTGGGGGTATCCTGGTTATGTCACAGCATTTCCCGCAGTGATTACCAGGGTCAGGAACCCCCATGGAAAATCCACAGACGCAAGTCGAAGGGTCAGAGATAGGCCGGGAATCGGGGCTGATGAGGAACAGAAGGTGTGGTTCCCTGAGAGGGGCCCCCTGCACCTAACCTCCCCTGGTCTGCCCGGAATCCCTGTGCTATGGTCACCTGTACCCTTGTCTCCTTAAGTGCTGGCATGCGACCAGGTGGCATCAGAGCGGCCCCTCCTGCAGGACGCCCAGGGGCCTCGTGTGCAGAGTGACAGGGCACTCGGGGGGCCATCACGGAGGCTTTCAGTGTGTGCTGGTACCGAGGAAGGGAAAGGGTTTTTCCTTCTCGGTTTGGCCCTCAGCGGAGGGACCCACACCCAACTGAAATGCTTAGGCAGAGGCACGTCTAGGGAGTGAGGGACAGGCTGGCTCTCCAGCAGGACTTCCCTACTCTGCACAGTGGCAGCCTGGGCCGTGCGGCTGGCCTGTGCTCTGTGGGGTGTGCAGCGACACCCTTGCACTCGTCCACTACCTGCCAAGAACACTTACGCTCCCAGATACTACACGCACACGTATCTCCAGACATCACAGGAGTCACCTGGGGTCACGGCCTCCCAGGTCAAGAATCCCTCCTAGAAGAGGGTGTGGAGTTGTGAGATGCCTGCTAGAGAAGTCAGGAGCCTGTCAGAGGAGGCCAGAACTCACTCACTCTCCCCGAGAGAGGGGCAGCGTCCTGCCCTGGGCCTGGCTGTGACCCGCTGGTCAGGAAATGAGGTCTCAAGTCTCCCAACCAGTTCTGGCCCCTGACCCCCTAGAGGTCAGCCCTTCCGGTTATGGGTGAGTATGGGTTGGTCCCAGCATTCATCCAGCTTTATGGAGAGGGCGGAACATCCCCCTCATCAGCCCCTCCCCTGTTAGAAAGTTTCCCTGGAATTGTGCCCTCTGGGGAAACCGTGTGACATGGCACCGTAGGGTCACTGGGATGTGCATCGTGAGCCACCTCTCAGCGGCACCCCCACCCCAGGGACTTTAGCCTTTCCTGAGACTGTGCCCCTTCTCAGCACCAGAGAGAGGGGACAGACGCCGAGGGGAACTGCCTCCCACAGGCTGCGGAGAGGCTCTGAGGCCCCTGCTCAGGGTGACTTGGTTACAGATATTAGTTAACAGAGGAGCGGGAGCTGTTTTTATTGCAACTGTCCAGCAGTGCCGTCGGGAGAGACGGCAGGAGAAGAAGGTGTTTGTTTCACGTCCCGGGCTCAGTCAAGTACATGTGTTCTCTCCACGAAATTCTTCACGTTCACTGTTGATTGCAGTTTTTAATAACCTGGCTGTTTTCACTCCTAGAATATCTTGAGAATGTCCCATTCTGCAGAAGTGGAATTTCAGCTTGTTTGTGTTTACATAGATATGTAGAGTAGACTGTGGTCCGGCCGAGCTGTGGAGGTTAAGCATTGCATGTCCCCTGGTGTCTCTGGGAGGCCACGATGGGCAGAACCAGGGAGGTGCGCGCCTTCACAGCCCCCGACTGGCTGGGGTGGGGCGCAGGGCACTGGTGGGCGGGAGAGCCAGCCAGTGCCGAGCAGCAGAGCAGTAACGGGATCAGGAGGCCTCCTCCCTGGCCCCATTGTTAGAGCCCTCTGCCCGCCCTGGACTGCAGCTTGTTTCTGACCACCCCACCGCTGGCTGCAAAGGGTTGCCTGCCATATCCGTGCAGCTCCATGTCCATCACATGTGGTGTCATCGGGGAGTGTGCAAGCTGAAAGCCCCATCTAAACCATTTAAATAAGGTGACAGCTGCCTCTGGAAAGCCAGAGGCAGTGGCTAGATGAGCCAGTGACGAGGCCGTGATCAGCCCAGCGGGAGCGCAGGGGTCCACCTGTCCCTTCCAGCACGGATGCTGTTTTATTATGGTCAAGTGGCAAAGAAGTCGAGCGAGGGGCCCTCGTCCAGAGCCCCAGGGGGTCGTGGCCCACACGACAAGCTTCCCCTCTTCCCGTGTTCGGCCCTAGTGTCCACACGATGAGATGTCCGAGTCGGGCCAGTCCTCAGCGGCCGCCACTCCCAGCACCACGGGCACCAAGTCCAACACACCCACGTCCTCTGTGCCCTCGGCTGCAGTCACGCCCCTCAACGAGAGCCTGCAGCCCCTGGGGGACTACGGCGCTGGCACCAAGAACAGCAAGCGGGCCCGGGAAAAGCGCAACAGCCGCAACATGGAGGTTCAGGTCACGCAGGAGATGCGGAACGTCAGCATAGGTACTGTGGCTCTCAGGCGCCCCTGGGCTGGGCTGGGCAGGGGCGGGCAGCACCCATGCACGTGCTGCCTGCCCTTTTGCCCTCCCTACCCTCTCGTCCAGGGAGCTTTCTCTCACTCCCACGGGTTATAGTTTTGGTACATGTATCACCCCGCTCGGACTGCCATCATAACCACCACACACTGGGCCTCTACACCATTGACATTCTTTTCTCTCAGTTCTGGAGGCCAGAGAGGGTGTCAGCAGGGCTGGTGTTTCCTGAGGCTTCTCTCCGGGGGGTGCAGACGCCTTCTCCTCCTCGTGTCCGCACGAGGCCACCCTGTGTGTGCCTACGTCCCAATCCCCTCTTTTCATAGGAACAGAGTCAGATTTGATCAGGGCCCACCCCTGTGGCCCATTTACCCCAACCATCCCTTTAACGCCCATCTTCAAATACAGTCACATTCTGAGGTCCTGAGGGCTCGGGCTTCCACACTGGATTTGGGGGACGCAACTTAGTGTCTTAAAGTGGACCACCATCATCCAGAGAAAAGGGAGGGGGGAAATTAGGGCATGTGTCCTGTTCCAATGAGATCATGAGAAGGGGGTGATCTGGGGGGACACCAGCCTTGGAACCCCCCTTTTTAAGACGATTTATTTATTTTTAGAGAAAAGGGAAGGGAGGAAGAAAGAGAGGGAGTGAAACATTGATATGTGAGAGATACATTGATCAGCTGCCTCTTGCATGCCTCCAACTGGGGGCCTGGCCTGTAGCTGAGGCATGTGCCCGGACTGGGAATTGAACTGGTGACCTTTTGGTTCATAGGCTGGTGAACTCAATCCACTGAGCCACACCAGCCAGGGCAGAAAAACCCTTTCTTGATAGTCTCTGCCTGGCAGTCGTCTGCAGGGGTCTCTAGACATTGGGCGAGAGGACAACCATGAGTAATCAGTGCACTGCTGGCACCCCGCTGACCTCAGTCCCACCTGTCCCCCAGGCATGGGCAGCAGTGATGAGTGGTCTGATGTTCAAGACATTATCGACTCCACCCCAGAGCTGGACATGGGTCGGGAGCCCCGCCTAGACCGTACCGGCAACAGGTACTCACTGGGTCCGTGGCCCAGGTCCTGGCAAGCCCAGCGTTCACCTCAGGAGTCCGTGCCTCTGGTGAGGGTGCCCCAGCAGCCTCTCACAGGGGGAGGGTATCCGGGGCACAGACCCGCTGCCTCCCCCAGCCAGCATTACGTGCCTGCGCAGGGCGTTGGAGAGTCTCCGTGCTTGGCCCGTAGATGTTGCCCACTCACTCTGCCGTTCCCTGCTCGTGTCCTCACAGCCCAACCCAGGGGATCGTCAACAAGGCTTTTGGCATCAACACTGACTCCCTGTATCACGAGCTGTCGACTGCGGGGTCCGAGGTCATCGGGGACGTGGACGAAGGGGCCGACCTGCTAGGTAAACCTGAGCTGTCTCGTGACCCTGGGGCCCTGGGGCTGTTGGTGTTGTCCGTAATAAAAGCTAAGTCCTGTGAGCTGCGAGCTAGGGACTTCTTTTTTACAGTTTTGACGTGTAATTCACACACCATGGAACTCAGAGTTGTACCACAATGTAGTTTAGATGGGCATTCACCCAGAAAGAAACCCGTGCCAGTTAGCACTCAGGCTGAAGCCCCGCCCCACCCCCAGGGCATCCACTTTCTGGGAATGTGTTGGGTGATGGCTCCTGCCAGCTCCTCTGCTCTGAAAGGAAATGCCCAGACAGGCTCAGTGCTCCTCCATGCCCTCAGCACCTCCGGTCTCCCCCAGAGTTCTGCGTCTGGGTCCGATGTGGGTGCAGGGCTGGTGGCTCAACACAGACTTGCTCATGGTTGTCCTTTCCGTCCGGGGTGGTGGTCAGGCTTGTAGCGCGCCTGCGTCTGCCAGGTGGCTGCTGGTGGCCAAGAACTGCTCACATGGCTTCCAGGCCAGGCTGGGGCCCTCCGGCGCCGCAGGCAGGAAGTCAGAAATGTCACCTCAAGAGACTCTCAGTGGGTCTCAAACCTCCTGCCCCAACCATGTGTCATGTGTCCCTCCACCCCAATCCCGGAAGACCCCTAACCCCGACCATCTGTCCAGAGCCTGAGTCTTGAGAAGCAGCCTTGTCCCCAAACCCATGCTGTCGGAAGAGCTCCAGGACCTCAGGGCCTGCAACTCAGTGCTTCCTCCCCATGTGACCCCCTGGCGAGGCGGGCTTCAGGCAGAGTATGTCTGTTTCCCGGAACCGCGGCGCTCTCGGTCCTCTCCCCACACCCAGTTCCACTGAAAGGGCTCCCAGGGAAAGGGTTCTCTGTCCTCGTAACTTGAGGGGGAGCAGCCTCTGGTGCTGCGACCATCAGGCGCTCCCTCAACTGTGCACACGGCAAGTTGCGGTGGAAACTACTTTACTTCCAGAATCTTTGGGGGCTGCCTCTGACCTTAGGATCTGTATTTTGTTTTCTGCCCAAGGAGACAGAGCTTTCTCACACTGAAGAGTTTTATTGCTAGTCTTTCTGTGGATGTCACTTCACTGATGAACATTGACATTCCAAAATTCGACCGGGCTCCCATGCCCAGCACTTCTGTGTGGTCAGCGCTGTCTGTGGTCAGCGCTGTCCCCAGTGACTCGGCCGGCCTCCCGGCTGCAGCCGCCGCCAGGGCTGGGCCTGCGGGGAGGGCTCCAGCTGATCCCGTCAGTCCGGCAGTTGTCGCGTCCTTTGCCCGGGCTGGGTAGCCTCCTGGTGGACTTGGGTAGGGGCGCCTGCCGCCAGCAAAGCATCTGGGATGTCAGCACCAGCACAGCCTTGCGCCTGAAGTGGGAGTTTTTTCAGCCGGTTTTTAAAGTTTGGTGAATTGCACACAGGACTGGCCGTCTTGCCCGTTTCTGAGTGTGCAGGCCAGTGCTGTGCACGACGTCCACACCTGGCGTTGAAGGACTGAACGGAGAAAGGCCGTTCCCTCTAAGAGCAGGAGCAGTGCGCCCACTTCCGGCAGTATACATTTTAGTGGAATCTTTCTCGTGAACATTGTAAAAAAAAAAGTTATATTTAAAAATATGCAGAAACTATTTATATTCAGAAAAATCCAATTAGGGGCAATCACTTTTAATATTTTGACATTCTTCCATTCTACATAATTCAGATAATGTGGTACATATTATATATATATATTTTTAATTATTATTTAAATTAATGTTCAAGTACAGTTTTCGCCCCCTTACTCCCATTCTCATTATATTTTAGGCATTTTTTAATTTTAGAAAAATGATCCATGCATATTATAATACTCAAATAATATCAGAAATTGCCAAGAAGAGAGTGAAAACCAGAGGACCGCCCCCACCCCCCGCCCTGGGCCGAGTGTTTCCCTGTCGAGGCAATGCCTTCCCGGCGTCGTGGGGCACACGGGACATGAGTGTCAGCTCACGTCTGTGCTCTTCTCTGGGTGACATTACCATTCCCCTGACCCCTGACCTGCACAGTTGGACTTTGTTTCCTTTGTGTGACTGTAAGTCATCTGATCAGTTCTCTCTTGGTTCTGATTTTTGCTGATCAAATACTGCTTTTATGGAAATCTATGGGTATGCCTCTTTGCCCACATCTCTGATGATTTCTGTAGGACAGATTTCTAGGTGTGGGAACGCCAAGATGAACAGCACATACTCTTGAGGGCTGGCCACATGTTGCCTCCCTGGACGCCTCCTCCCTTGGGTTTGCACTGACACCACAGGGGTGGGGCCTGGCTGTGACTTCAGGCAGGTGTGCTCGCTGTGGGAAGGCCACCTGTCAGCAGAGCTAGAAGGCACAGTGTTCAAGGCTGTTACATAGTCGTGCACAATGAGTCCCTGAGGCCGAACCTTTCTGCCCCGGCCAACCTGGGAGGCTATGCCCCTACTACACCCCTGCAGGCCTGGCGAGCTCGTCCTGGGAGGGGTCCTCTCTGGTGAGAGGGTGCTGTGGGTGCTGAGAACTGACACAGCAGATCATGGTGTGCTCTTCAGCTTTTGGGAATTTTTTAAAAAGACTTTATTTATTTTTAGGGAGAGGGCAAGAGAGGGAGGGAAACATTGGCCTGCAACCCAGGCATGCACCCTGACTAGGGATTGAACCCGTGGCCTTTTGGTTTGCAGGCTGGCGCTCAGTTCACTGAGCCACACCAGCCAGGGTGAGTTTTTCAGAATTTGGTAAATACATGAAAGCCTCCCCCCTAGAAAAGCACACAGGCAGGTGATGTTCACGTCTATCTCTGTGTCAGGGTCCGTAGGCCCAGCGAGGCGTTCCTGCAGCCGCCGGAGGAGCACCGGAGGAGGTCTGAGGCTGTTGCTGGCCAGCCGGGGCGGGAAATGGAATGCAGGGCGGGGTGGAGCGGGAGCCCACCGCACCTGTACCTGTCTCCAGAGTAACACCAGCGTTTTATGTTCATGGCTGCTGTTAATCCATCATACTGCTTGTGTCCCCATTTTATAGATGAAGAAACTGAGGTTAGTGAGGGTGAGATAAAGTGGCAGGGCCACAGTCAAACCCAGGTCTGACCCAGCACGGCAGCCCTGACTCTGACCACCTGCTGTGCTTTCTTTTTAAAGAGCTTTGTTGAGATGGAGTTTCACACCATAGAATTCTCCCACTTAAAGTGTGCGTTATGGCTGTGAGCACATTCAGCGATGCACAGTCATTAGCACATAACTGGAACATTCGACCTCCCGGAGGGAGACCTGTGCCCGTTGGCAGCCACTCCCTGCCCCCCACCCCCGGCCTGTGGCTCTCCCTCTTCTGCTCCCGTCTGTACTTCTGCTGAGTTCCGATGTTCCCAGCAGCCAGCCTTGCCTGTCTGGCTGGGTTCCTTGAGCATAATGCCTTCCATCCAGGCTACAGCAGGTACCAGAATTTCATTCTTTTTTATGGCCGAATAATGGTCAGTTGTCTGGATGGATCACACTTCTGCACCCATTCACCCACTGGTGGACATTAGGGCCATCCACGTTGCCTGTTGTGACCAGTGCTCCTGCCACACCTTTGGCCCCTCACACGAGCTGACCGGCAGGTCACTACCCAGCAACTCCGGGGTCCGCCTGTGGCCCCGGGCTGCAGAGCTGTCCTCGCTGGTGGGCCTGTCCATGTGACTGTGTCCTCCCTCGTGTCCCGGAGCCCTAGGGGCTGTTGGATGCTCTAGCACGTGACCGCGTCCTGTGGTCTTCGTCAACTACTGATTTAGGTGGCGGCACTCCGAGTGTCACTGTCACACAGAGCCCCCACAGATAGTGGCAGGAGGGAAGCCGTGAACTGGAAAGTGCATGTTAGTGAGCCTTGCCTGGAGGCTGCCTCGGCTGAACGGCGGTTAAAGATGGGCTCACTGACTCCTAGTCAGGTGTAGCAGGTTCCTGGGAGGGCAGTGACGCCCGTTAGTCTCCTGGGGCCAGTCCACTGGCACAGGGGGTTCGTGCGGCAGGGTGTCCCCGCGCGAAGGCGCACTGGCACATTCGGGGGGGCTTTGTTCTGAGGGCCTGAAGCCAAAGCGCCCTCTCACAGGGCGACGGAGCGGAGCGCGAGTGCGTTGCTATGCAGCCAGCATTTCCTCTGTGATGCTTTTTTTTCTTGCAGGATGGTGGTCATCTCGGGTACCACTTAGCTCTGGTTGGAACGAGGGCCAAAAGGAGGCCCTGCCCTTGGGGAGACCTTCTGGTACTTTTCCGGGGCCCTGAGCACAGGGAGCGCTGAGACGGCGGCCTGGGGGAGCGGGGAGGGTCACGTGGTGTTGCGGTCGGTCGGTGGAGCGCTGACATGGGCGGCCTGCTCTGGGTCTGACCGGGTGGAGGGACGGGCTGGGTCTGCTCCAGGCCATTCACCTGAGGGACCCCATCGTCACCAGAGTGTGGCTCAGCCACAGTAAGTGTCAGTGACGGGAATTTTGGTCCCCCACCCCCGTATTTCTGAAGGCACCTGCTGCAGGAGTGGGCACCTGACTCCAGGTTCCTTGTGTGGCTGCTAATCTGGGAAGAGACTGGGGCAGTGGGTGGTTCTGTCAGTCTTGGTTTTGTGACAGTTTTCACAGTGGAAAGATCTTGTAATGTTAGAAACTGGTTAGTGTTCTATCTAAGCGACGAGATGGGTGGTTCTGGGGGCGGGCGGCATGGTGGACGACGGCATGCCCAAGCTCGAAGTGCTCGGAGTGGCTGTTTCATTCTGCCCTTGCCAGGGCTGTGAACCCCTTTAGCACACAAGGAAGAAGGACCCCAGCTGGTATATCTTACTATACGTCATTGAAACCACACACCACTGATTATGTGACACACCATTATTTTATAAATCTCCAAGAAAGAAAAAAAATGCTGCCGATTAAACTATAACTTGTCATTGATTATAAAACCCATTTACAATTTCAGAAATGTTATGATACGAAAATGATACGATATCATGGACTTGACATAAGGGTGGAGTAAGGGAACTCATACCACTTAGCGGGGGTTCCACAATGAGCCACATGAAGGAGATGACGTCCCCATCTCACAGATGAGGAAGCGGAAGTGCAGAGAGACTGAGAGCCTTGCCCAGCATCACTTGGTTAGAGTCTGAGGTTCTACACGGCTGATCCGACTTCTGTTCTCTGTTGCACTCGAGTCCAGCGGCAGGTCCCAACCACTTAGTAACGACACCTAAGAAACGCCTATGAATAACCCTGAGAAACAGAAAAATCTTTGTAAAGAAAGCTAAAAAGTATAATCGAAGACCATGAAAGAGACCTCATGTAAATGGAGAACTGTGGCACTCTCTCGAATCTGAAGATGAGCCTTGGAAGGCTGTCGGGTGGCGTCACACCCAGGTCGGCCCGCTGTTCATCTGTGAATTCATCCATACCAGCACGAAGACCCGCACAGCTGGGTTTTTTCCTGGAACGTGATGAATTCTGAAGGTTATTGAGAAGAGTGAATGTGTGAAGAATAGTCTGGAAAGTTTTGAGAAAGAACAAGGTTGCAGGACGGCCGTCCAGGCTTCAAAGCGCTTTGCAAAGCTTCGGTGACGGAAGTGGCAGCTCTGGGACGGCAGCAGACCAGCGGCTCTGCGTCCCTGGTGGGGAGCCCAGCACAGGCCCGCAGCCACGGGCAGTCGTGCGTGCCGTGTTTCAAGTCGTCCCCCACCCCCGGAGAGCGGGAGAGCGGGTGGGCTGTGACGCCGAGTTAGCTTTTCACTTGGAGAAAAGTGGAGTCTGACCCCACCCGCACAGCACACACGAAAGGGATGTGTAGGTGGGTTAAGGGCCCAAACATAAAAACACAAGGACAATACAGCTGGAGGAGGGTGCTGGCAAGTGTTTCTGTGATCTGGGTCTCTGTAGCCACGGCCACAGCGGGAAATACTGTCGGTGTGACCACATGAAAGTTGAGAATGAATGTTTATGAACTCCATCATTAACGTTAAAAGAAGGCAAGGACAATGGAAAATGGGAAGAGGATAAAACAGGATATTCACAGAAGATGCCAACAATCATGGAAAGATGCTCCCTTCCAGGAATAATACAGAAATGAAAATTAAGAGAAAATAGAGATAACTCTTTTTCCTCAGATTGACAAAGACAGAGCAGGCTGTGTCCCGCCGCCCTGGCGGCCAGCAGGGCCGCCAGCTCCCAGAGGATACCACGTCGCCCACACGGGAGGCTTTGCATTGCAGTGCCGTGGGGGGTCATGCAAACCCACACATGCCATAAATGTCAGTGGGGCGAGTGCTGTGGTGAGGATGAGGTGCTCCCGCACGGGAACACGACAGCGTGGCAGCTGGTCACAGGTCTCTGACAGGGACGGTTCTGTGATATGCTATGAGGTGAAACAGGAAGTTGCCCACAAGATGGATAGTATGGTTGTGATTTTGTCTTTAAAAACTGGTGTTTATCCAGAAAGAGGTCTGAGAGGAAGAACCTCGAGTGTTCACAGTGGTTGCCCTGGGAAGGAGAGAGGGCACTTTGAATTGGTGCACTTCAGTACCTGAATTCCTACAATGGTTTATGTTATTTTGCCATTTAAGTTAAGTGACTTTTTATACCATTTTCTTCATTTGGAACCAATTGGAACAGTGTTGTCTCATCAAACCTTCGGCTTTACAACAGAGAGCAGTTTGGACCCACGTAGGGATGGCACGTGCCAGCGTGTCCCGTCCCCGTCTCTGCTCTCTGACTCAGCGTTTCCCTTCCTGCACAGTGGGCCCCGCATTCTGGCCACGCCTTACCTGAGGGTGTGCCCTCACCTGAGACCAGCCCGGGGGACCCTGCACGGCCAGGTGCTTGCCTGCTGCTCGCTCTCTCCCAGTCGTTCACTCCGAGGGGCATCTTTGTGGTCGGGTGCCCTTGACAGTCAGCACACCCAGCACTGGCAGCCAGACACATGCATACCCAGCCACACTTCATGCACGCGTGCATAGCCACTCGTGCCGCCATGCAGCCCCCCCACAACCATGTACAGGTAGCTGCACACCACCACACACACACTCGGCTTTATAGGCCTTAACTGTGGGGTCTGCGTGGCCCTGCTGACAGATGGGTAATGGGATTAGAGAGGTGAGCACCTGGGGCTGCTCAGGTCCCCACACCTGCCCCGTGTTTCAGGCATGCTGGGCCCCTTGGAGACTGAGGGATATTCTGTGCTGGGCTCCTTTTTCCCTCAGGGTTTCTGCCCACAGTGGGATTTGCCATACAGGCCTGGCGACAGGTGCTGGTATTCTTTCATGTACTTCAACATGGAAATGGCTGATCATTGTTGCCTTTTCTTTACAAGAGTTTATTTTGTTGGTTCCAGTCACCAATTGACCTTTGTCACTTCCTTTCCCCTCCCTTTGTGCTTCGCTGGACACGGCCCCAGGGGAGTTCTCAGGTGTGTATCTGCCCTGCCTGTTTGTAGCCCCTCTCCCCGCGGTGCAGTCCAGGTGGAGTGGGGTGGTTCCCTGGGGACTCCCCCGCTGCTGTCACACTCCAGTCACTGCTGGCTGGGCAGCCTGTCCCTCCTGACTGTCCCAGGTCACTAAGGCACATGTGCTTTTGCTCACCAGCCTGCTGCTGCTCAGAAGCTTACTTTGGTTTGCTCCACTAGCCCACTGACAGTGACTTTGACATCTGAGGGAGAAGCTGTGCCCTGACCCTGTCTTCTCGAAGACCGAGCACCCCCCACAGTCATTTGTGAAGGTCTCACAGAGCTGTTGGAAGCGTAGGACAGTTACCTGGACAAGGCCCACAGGCGCAGTTCTGCGGTGCCTCCCCTCTGCCGGGGGTACCCCAGAAGTCTGGGGTAACGTGAGGCTCCCGCCAAGTGCAACTCAGGGGTCTCCTCCTCATGTGGCAGGTGAACTGAGACCCTGCTTTCTTGCTTTGTAGCAGGAGGCTCTGAAGCCCCCGCCTACCTGAGTGCAGCCCTGCATCACGTAAAGGCATGAGGGTCCTGGGCACAGCTCTCCCTCCCTGTAGAGACTTCTGTCAAGTGACCTTTTACCCCACCCCTCACCACCCAGGTTGTGGTGTCGGGGGTCAGTGCAGTGCCCTGACCTTCTATCTACTTCATGGGCAAGTGCTCTCGGCCCGGTGGTCTGGGCAACCTAAGGATAAACTTTCCAGAAGGAGTAGCTGACTCCCTCCCACCCTGCTCCTTATCTACCTCCAACACAATAAGCAGCAGCCCTAAAATACTTCCACCTGCTGTCCGCACCGGCTTAATGCGCTTGTTTTCTCTCCCTTCCTCTCTCCTGATCCTTCCTCCCGCCCTGGTTGCCCATCTCCTATGCGACCGGGACGGCTCCCATAGTGCGCGATGATTTTTTTGGTAAGGCCAAGGCCCCATTCCAAGTATGTGTGTCTCCCATTTTGGGCTTCCTTTGTGCACCCAACACCTTCTCATGCTCATGAGCCATCTGTTTATTCTGCATGGTGGGGCAAAGGTGGGGTCAGCAGGGACTTCCGGGGTGGGGGCGAGGTGGGGGCCTCCGCCCTGCTGCCCAACAGCCCCCCTCAGAGCAGACCCTGGCAAGCCGAAGAGGGGCAGCGTCAGCCTCTCTGGGCCCTCATAAGCTTAGGGCAGGCCAGCCCCTGGGGTGCTGCTGAGCTCTCTGAGGTGAGCCCGCCCGGTGCCTGCTGTGTCCCGTGAGGGGTGGCAAGCCGCGTGGGAGGCAGGGCGTGAGAACGGAGACAGGCAGAGCCCCAAGCAGAGCACAGTGCGCGCCTGTGTGTCTCGTTTCCTGGTCGCGTTAGACTGAGGCGGGGAGTGAAACCTGGAGGAACAGACGGGTTTCAGGGCTGTCCCAGAGGGTTAGATTCAGTACTGTGAGGGGTTTTGTGATGTGCCTGCGGAGAGCACGGTCTGTGGGGTCCCCTGTGGGGCCTGCCCACAGAGCAGCCAGGTCAGTCCCTCTGGGCACTGTCCTCCTCACTCCCCTCCCTCTTTCATCTCCTGCTGACCCCACCACCCCGGGCCAGGCCCCGCCAGTCCTGCTGCTAGCTCCAGCAGAGGGCTGCGCGTGCTGTGGGGCCATCCCATCTTCTCTGTTAGGTGTCTTTGTCTGTGCTGTCTTCTCTGTTCCCGCCACCACAGCTCTAACCTCCATTCCCCTGGGGGCAGCTCTGTGGGGTGAAAGGGGTGATGCCGGGTTGGGGCACAGATCGAAGTGGGTGCACAGACACAGTTCAGGGTCTGCTCAGGCTGCTGCCGACTGAGCCCTGATGGTGTACAGACTTCACATTGGTAGAAAGCTGTAGGAACCCAGCCCTGAGGTCCAGGATGTAAGCCCAGGACTGCTGCATCCATCAAGGCAGGGGGGCCATTCTGGCACCCCTCGGGGCTCATGCTCAGCAGGGTCATCCCTGACTGCATTGCTGGGTGGAGCGCCCTCCTGACCAGCAGAGGCCTTTCCCGTAGTCACACCGCCTCCCTTCCCAGGTCAGGCCTCTGTCCTGATGCTTCTCCTCAGCCCTGCCAGCAGCGGGCTGCCCCCTGGGGGATGTTTGTTACTCTGAAGTAGGTTTGTTAGCGTCAGCAGCTGGTTTTGCCAGGCACAATACCTCTACCTTTTGTTTCAGGCATGGGCAAGGAAGTGGGGAATCTGCTGCTGGAGAACTCACAGCTTCTAGAAACCAAGTAAGAATGCCCTTCTCCAGTGCCTTGGTTGCCGAGATAGCCCCCTACCAGGGCCTCCTTGTGGCAACTATGTCAGCCCAGAGGGTGGCCCCAAAGGAGGACCTGGAGGCCCACGGCTGAGCCCGCCCCTCCTAGGAACAGTGGTCACCGCCTTTAGTGGGGGTGTGTGGTTACCACATTTAGCCACATTCTGGACCAGGGTGTGCCTTCTCAGAAACACAAGTGCAGGCGGACCCCTCTGCCACTCCCATCATATGATGTACATGCTGGTTCACACGAGGCTCTGGTCTTCCTGCCTTTTCAAAGAAATGCTCTGAACGTGGTGAAGAATGACCTCATCGCCAAAGTGGACCAGCTGTCAGGGGAGCAGGAGGTGCTGAAGGGGGATTTAGAAGCTGCCAGGCAAGCCAAACTGAGGCTAGAGAGCCGCATCAAGGACCTGGAGGAGGAGCTGAGGAGGTGAGCAGCGCTGGGGGCGGGGCTCGCAGGAGGGCCCAGGGCTGGAAGCGTGGGGGACAGAGTGAAATGCCCACCCAGCCTGCCCGGCCTCTGCTCCGTCCCGTCTCTCTTCCGCCAGCTGCACCCCCGAGGTCGTCCCTCCCCACAGTGGCCCACTTTGCGGGCCGCTTCAGCCTCCCAGCCCTCCCTCAGATGCATCTCCTGTTCAGTCCCACCCGCCCGGCTCCTGAGTTGCCCACCAGCCTGTCCCTCTCATCTCCCCTCTTGTTGGAACCCCACACAAGGGATGGTGGTCCTGTCTTTGGTGCCTTTTCCTGAGTAGCCGAACTGGGCCTTCCTGCTGCTCTCACACCATTATGTTCATCCAGAGGAGGAAAGGGAGGGTTGAGGGCTGGCTGCCCTCTGTGCCCGGTGCTCCCAGCCCTTGATCAGCCAGGGTGCAGCCATGCAGCCCGTTTGGGACGCTCTGGGGTCTCCTCCCCAGCAGTCTGCACTTCCTGATAGCGTTCTTCTTCCAGCCTGATCCTCGCCTGTTCTACCAGAGTGGTGATGGGAAAGGGGCGGTGTGAGAGGAGGGCCCCAGGCAGGTGGTGCCTGTGCGGAGTTTGTGAGAGCGGGAGCCAGAGCTGCGCTGGGCTTTCCTGAAGCCCGCACTGCCTGTGCCCTGAAGTATAGCAGCTCTGCCTTTCCCATCAGCACTCGACTGCTCAGGGGAGGCCCTGTTCCTCGGCCGGAGCAGCTAGGACAGCTGTGTGGGCTTCAGGGCACTGGCATGAACACTTAGGGCGTAGAACCTGAGGGAAGAGTCCTGAGCGCAGCTCAGAGGCGGCACAGTCTGGGCTGGTGCCTGGGGGCCCTTACTCTACCCGGCTTCCTTCTCGTCCTGCAGAGTGAAGTCTGAGGCCATCATAGCTCGCCGTGAACCCAAAGAAGAGGGGGAGGATGTAAGCAGCTATCTCTGTACAGAATTGGTATATTCCACTATTAACATGTGGGGCATGGGGGGATGGCAGTGGGCGGGCTACCAGGGATGCACTCGTTCTTCCGGGCCTCTGGGCCCCTCACCCGACCTGAATGACAACCACACCTAGCAGCATCCTCCCCCGCCTCGGGGTGTCATGAAGTCAGAACAGTGCCTCCTCAGCCCCTGGTCCTAGTGGATGCATTCTGCACAGCCTCAAGCAGGGTTCCCCTGCCTACGCAGTGCAGCTGCTGCCCCCTACACTCCAATATGCAGAGCAGGCTGCAGAAATAGTGCCAGTCACCACTGTCCCTAGTAGCTGAGGCGCTGTGAGGCCCTCAGCCTGCTCATCTGTCCCCACCTCCACTCTGAGGTGCACGGAGTGTTCTGAGGAAAGCCGGCCCCTCTGCTACCTGTACTACCTGAAGGAGGCAATCACGGGTCTTCACCCCAGGTGAATTTTGGACCTAACCACTCATTAGCTGTTAATGTCCTAGTCATATGATGCTCGTATCAGGATGCAGCTCACACAGCAGGCATTCAGGAAACAGTAGCTATTCCTGTGCAGCACTCCACTCCAATTGCTCTAGGAGAGAAACAAAGTTGCAGGTGAATCGTGGAGTTCCCCCAGGCCCCTCCCACATGGTGACAGAGCTGCCCATCTGTGGGGCCTGGGCTGCATGGAGTGGGGCCACATGGGGAGGGTGCATGTGCTCACTCACCTGGTACCTCCCTCCTGGGCCCCCTCATCCCTGTGGCAGCGGGCACACGACTTCACAGAGTAGACTTGGTCTTGCCACAGAAGTCACTGATAGCAGATCCCTCGCAGATCCACCAGAACTTCAGTGCTCAGCTTCCTTCTGCTCGCTGGACTGTCCTTCCCAAACCTCTTCCTGCAGTTTCACCTCGGGCCAGTCCTACCTGGTAGTTTCACTGGAGGCATGTGGGATTGCCACAGTGTCCAGGGGCTTATAGGAAAAGTCACCGTTGTGCCCTTCAAGTATATCCTGTGACCTTCTGGAAAGAAGGCGGCACCACTGGCGGGTAGACTTTAGTGGCTACTGTCCCCCAGCCCACACCCTCCACACCCATTCACCTGAGTCTATGGGAATCCACGCCTGGACTCACCCACACCCGAAGGCCAGCCCGAGAGGACTCTGGGTGTGACCTGGCCTCGGAGGGCACTGGACTGGCCTGCCTGTTGGTCCTTCACTGGCTGAATAGCAGAGCCTCTTACCTGCAGGACAAGATCCCCATGGCGCAGCGTCGCCGCTTCACGCGGGTGGAGATGGCCCGTGTGCTTATGGAGCGCAACCAGTACAAGGAGCGGCTGATGGAGCTGCAGGAGGCCGTGCGGTGGACTGAGATGATCAGGTGGGTCCCCAGGGCTGCCCGAGGGGTCTCAGAGATGCGCTCCTGTCTCCATATGTGAGGCTCGGACACTGTAAGAGGTTCCGGCAGTGGGCGTGAGTCTGATCTCTACCCCACGCACCTCCTTCTTTTCTGGGAGGATTGGAAAGGTGAGGGGGCTGTCAGGTGGGAGCCGGCAGGGGGCCAGGAGAGCCAGGCCTCAACTGCAGCCCTGGCCAGGCAGGGAAGTGGCAACTGGACCAGAGCCGGGCAGGCACCGCTCGGGCTGGTATGTCAGGGCCCCTCTGGGGAGTTCTGCCCAGGGCCCCTTCACTCTGTTGCCCTGTCCCCAGGGTGTCCAGGGTGAGAGTCTTCTGCGAGGGAGGCAAGAGGGAACCTAGGAAGAGTGGGGCCTAGTCAGATTAGGTGGGGCCAGGCCTGGCCAAGGTGGTTGGGCTGGGCAGTGGGTGGCAGTGAAGCAGGTGGAGCAGAGTGAAGTGGGCAGTTTCGGTGGGGTGTGGGTGACAGGCTGGGCAGTGGCTTAGCTGGGCTCCTTCTCTGCCCCTCCCTTGTAGAGCATCCCGAGAGCACCCATCTGTCCAGGAGAAGAAGAAGTCCACCATCTGGCAGTTGTGAGTCGGGGTGCTAGGCTGAGGAGGCGGCAGGGAAGCTAACCCCAGGCCCACTCCTCACCTTCCATTCCTCTGCGGCAGCTTCAGCCGCCTCTTCAGCTCCTCGTCCAGCCCCCCTCCAGCCAAGCGGTCCTACCCCTCGGTGAACATCCATTACAAGTCGCCCACTACAGCTGGCTTCAGTCAGCGCCGGAGCCATGCCCTATGCCAGATCTCAGCAGGCAGCCGGCCCCTGGAGTTCTTCCCAGATGAGTGAGTGTCCCTCCCTTCCCCTGCACCTCCCTCCTGGCCAGCACTGGGGTGGCCGTGTGGCCCAGGGGCCCCAATGCAGGAGTTGCCTTACCTCCATGCTCTGGGGCTGTGCATGGAGTCCATGGCGGAAGGACACTGGCTGAGGCATCAAGGACCATGACCTCTCTGTGACCACACTTTGCGCCCCTCCGCCCCCTAGTGGGAGCAGTGGCTGCCCCTTCGCACTCGCCCAGTCTCAGCCTCAGTCCCAGTGCCCTGTGCCCTGTCTTGCGGATCTCCCTGCAGCAAGCTGCTGCTGCACGCCTGGGCTCCGGGAGGCTTCTTGGAACTGACAGGAAGTTTTCCTGCAGGGCCGGGTCTCTTCCTGTTTGTAATTTGGTTTTTCCATTGTATTGAAACCAAGAAATCCAGGGCTCTAGGGCAGAATGGGGGAATTCTGTGCCTTGTCAGAGCTGTGGAAGTTTCCTTGACACACCCAGGGGGATGGGGGGCTGCACTGTAGGTTTCTGTAAGCTGGCCCTTAGTGACAGGGACAGCAAAACGGGAACCTGGATGATGGCACGTGCTGGGTATGGCCTCCAAGACCAGTGCTGGGAGAGCCACCCTCCCATTTGATGGCAGCCCAACTGGGCAGTAGGAGCCCTATCTCCGTGGCTGGGAAAAGACTAGTTCAGATGGGAGAGTTCCAGGGGCATCGTGTGCTCCCTGCAGAGCAGGCCTGTGGGCCTGTGGGCCTCCAAAGACTGAGAAGTACCCCATCCTTCCTCTCACCCAGCGACTGCACCTCCTCTGCCAGGCGGGAGCAGAAGCGTGAGCAGTACCGCCAGGTGCGCGAGCACGTGCGCAATGACGACGGGCGGCTGCAGGCCTGTGGTTGGAGCCTGCCGGCCAAGTACAAGCAGGTGCTGCGGGCACAACACGCATGCGCAGGGTGGGGTGGGGGCCCAGGGCAGATCCACTGCGTCAGCCCCAATTCTGGAGGGATGAGTAGCTGAACCACTGTCCACGCACCTGAGCCACCCCAGGCCTCGTGCCCATATCGCCTCTCTGCCTGTGGTTGCAGCTGAGTCCCAATGGCGGCCAGGAGGACACGCGGATGAAGAACGTGCCTGTCCCTGTGTACTGCCGCCCTCTGGTGGAGAAAGATCCGACCATGAAGGTGAGCCCGGGTGAGGCAGGGAAGTGGGTGAGGCAGGGAGAGGTTCCCCTCCAGAAGCTGGGTCCAGGAAGGTTTGGGACGGCAGGGGAGGCCGTGTCACACATTTGCCGCAGCCCTCGTGTCCCTGTTCTCTCAGCTGTGGTGTGCTGCGGGTGTCAACTTGAGTGGGTGGAAACCCAGCGAGGACCACACTGGGAATGGAGTCAAGCTGGAGCCGGGCTCTGACCCTTTGACCTGCAACCAGGAAGTGGAAGGAGAGGCCAAGAGCAATCATACCTCCCCCGAGAAGAAGAAGGTCAGAGTGGTAGGGGCGAGCAGTGCAGCCTCTGCCTGGACCATCTTGCCTGTGTCTGCTCTTGCTAGCATGCTTAGCCTGTGCTCAGCCCCAGAATCTAGGTGGGCAGTGACAGAAACAGAGGGGAGTTAGGGACCGTGCTCCAAGACTGGGCTCATCTGAAGTTCCCCTCCCCTCCCTGGGGCTGGCCTGGGGCTGAGCTGCCTCTGGTTCTAGCCCAGCACCCAGAACCTACGAGTTGTGGTGGGTGGGAAGATCAGAGACGTCAAGACCCAGCAGGCAGTACGGCTGAAGAGGTCAGGTCCCCTGGGACCTTCTGTCCTTGCAAAGAGCAAATTTCACTGCCTGCAGAGGAGCAGTGGGAAGGGACTAAGCAAGGAGAGTGGCAGAAAAGTCTTCACACTTGGAGTCCAAGGCTTCATTTTATGTTCTGGCTTGATTTGGGAGCCAGTGACTTAGGGCTCAGAGCTCATGGTCTCCTCTTGTGGAGGCGAGACTGCCTGTGCCAGCAGTCTGGATACAAAGTGCAGTTCTGAGCACTCGCCATCCGGGTTCCAGGACAGGACAGCCACATCCCGTAGGGCCATGGGCAAGGCTAGATCCTGAAGATTCCAGGAGGTTCCCAGGACCCCGTGTGGCTTCTGAAGGTGCCCACCCTTGGGCACCAGCCTGGTCTCCTGTGCCCTGACAGGCAAAGGAGCTTCCTGAAACAGACGCCACCTCCAGCCGGGTGTGGATCCTCACCAGCACCCTGACCACCAGCAAAGTGGTGATCATTGACGCCAACCAGCCAGGCACCGTCGTGGACCAGTTCACCGTCTGCAACGCCCACGTCCTGTGCATCTCCAGCATCCCCGGTGAGTGCTGTCCCACACCGGAGCCAGTGCTCGGAGGGTGGGGCTCTCGCTGCTCAGAGGACACCTAGGATGTCAAGTCAGGAGACTTGCGGAGCAGTACCTGCCTTCCATGACACACGCTGTGCACACACAGGAGCTGCTGGGGGAGTGTCTAAGGAGGGCCTCCCTGGTGGTCTCATCCTGCTTAGTCTTAAGATGCAGGAGAAGATGCAGTGTGGTGCTCACCTGGTTAGAAGTAGATGGGACAGCCTCAGTAGGGGACCCCATTTCCTCCCTTGCACCCTTCGGGGACATGAGCTCTGGGCGTGGTCTTGCAGCGGCCAGCGACAGTGACTACCCTCCAGGGGAGATCTTCCTGGACAGTGACGTGAACCCTGAAGACTCTGGTGCAGACGGAGTGCTGGCTGGCATCACCCTGGTGGGCTGTGCCACCCGCTGCAACGTGCCACGGAGTAATTGCTCCTCCCGAGGGGACACCCCAGTGCTGGACAAGGGCCAGGGTGAGTCGTGGGGCTGAGCCCTGGAGCAGCCTTCTTTCTGCTCTCGTTCCTCCGCCTGCCTAGCCAGGCTTACCACTTGCTTCCACAGGGGAGGTGGCCACTGTCGCCAATGGGAAGGTCAACCCATCTCAGTCCACGGAGGAGGCCACAGAGGCCACAGAGGTCCCTGACTCTGGGCCCAGTGAGGCAGAGGCAGCTGCGGTGCGGCCTGGGCCCCTCACAGAACACGTCTTCACCGACCCGGCCCCTGCCCCACCCCCGAGTGCACAGCCTGGCAGGTGGGCTCTCCCAGACAGGCAGAGACAGGGGAGGGAAAGGCTGGTGGAGGTGGCAGGGATGGGCCTCCATGGGCTTCCCTGGAGCCATCATCCTTCCTGCAGTGAAAATGGGCCAGAGGCCAACGTGAGTGGTGTGCAGCCCGAGCAGGAGCCCAGTGGAGACCCCAAGGGGGCCAGCAGCAGTGCCTTGCCTACCATGTGGCTGGGAGCCCAGAATGGCTGGTAGGCGGGGCTCCGGGGGCAGGAGTGGGGGAGGGCTCCTGGGGCAAACCCCCACCTACACCGCCTCCTCCCACAGGCTGTATGTGCACTCGGCCGTGTCCAACTGGAAGACATGTCTGCACTCCATCAAGCTGAAGGACTCGGTGTTGAGCCTGGTGTATGTGACCCCTAGCCAAGGGCTGGCATTGGGAGGGGGTCTTGGATGGCCCAACCTGAGCCTGGCTCACCACCTTCCCCTCCAGGCACGTGAAAGGACGAGTGCTGGTGGCGCTGGCAGATGGGACTCTAGCCATCTTCCACCGAGGAGAAGGTGAGGCCCGGCAGCCCTGGGCAGGTGGGCAACACCTGATGGTCCCAGCATCATATGAACCACCCCCACTGTGGGACCTGGCCAGGGCCAAGCAGGTATGGTGGACTCTCTGCAGATGGCCAGTGGGACCTGAGCAACTATCACCTCATGGACTTGGGCCACCCACACCACTCCATCCGATGCATGGCAGTTGTGTACGACCGCGTCTGGTGCGGCTACAAGAACAAGGTGCACGTCATCCAGCCCAAGACCATGCAGATAGAGGCGAGTGCCAGCGGCTGGGGCTGCAGAGAGGGAAAGGGGCTTTTGCTGCCAGCATTTCTCCCAACACACCTAATAGATGTTGCGATCAAAGGGACTGCACTCAGGGAAGGGAAGTGACTTATTTGTCCAAGGTCACGGGCAGGCAGAAGGCGGCTGGGCTGTGAATGCCAAACTGGAGCCCACCTGCTGCTTCACTCTGAAACAAGTCAGGTTGACACCTGCATGGGATCCATACACTTGCCCTCAGCCACCTGGATGCAGGCTCATGGTGTGGGGTGGTTGGCTGGGGCCCTCCTAGAAGCCTAGCCCTGTGGGAGCCAATCAGGCACTAGAGCAAAGGTTGCATTGAGCTGGGTGGACATTAGGGTGAAGCCTGGGCTGTGGCAGGTTCAGCTCCCCTTCCTCTGCCGCCATTGACGGGCTGCCATGACCTTGCAGAAGTCATTTGACGCCCACCCACGGCGGGAGAGCCAGGTGAGGCAGCTGGCGTGGATCGGCGATGGGGTGTGGGTGTCCATCCGTTTGGACTCCACACTGCGGCTGTACCACGCCCACACCCACCAGCACCTGCAGGACGTGGACATCGAGCCCTATGTCAGCAAGATGCTGGGTAAGGCAGTGTTGGGCTGGGCCCAGTGGGGCGGCGCGGAGGACCCCGAGGTGGTGCTGACCCTGCCTCTCCCTCCCTCGCCCAGGCACGGGCAAGCTGGGCTTCTCTTTCGTGCGCATCACAGCCCTGCTCATCGCGGGAAACCGGCTCTGGGTGGGCACCGGCAACGGAGTCGTCATCTCCATCCCTCTGACCGAGAGTGAGTGACCCCAGACACCTGCACAGGTGGTGATGGCAGCTGCTAAATGGCATGTAGCAGCGTCCTGGGGCAGGCGGGCGTGCTTTGCCAGGCCACAGGGGACACTGGGCTGTGGTGGCCACAGTCACCCTCAGCCTGCCCCTCCTGTGACTGCTTCTTTCCTCTCCGCTCCGTGCTGTGCCTCTCCCCTCTCCCAGCTGTGGTCCTGCACCGAGGCCAACTCCTGGGGCTCCGAGGTAAGTCCAGAGGCCTGCCTCCTGCTCTCAGAAAGAAGCCCCTCTACCCCAGATGTCCTGGGGGCCCTGGCGTACCCCTGTCCTCTGCCCTCACCTGCTGGAGATCTTCCGGTCGCTGGGCTCGGCCCCTCCAGGCACTCTCTGTTTCCAGCCAACAAGACATCCCCTACGTCTGGGGAGGGCGCCCGCCCGGGGGGCGTCATCCACGTGTATGGCGACGACAGCACTGACAAATCGGCCAGCAGTTTCATCCCATACTGCTCCATGGCCCAGGCCCAGCTCTGCTTCCACGGGCACCGGGATGCCGTCAAGTTCTTTGTCTCCGTGCCAGGTGAGTGGCTTGGCCCCACTCCCTGCCGGGCAGCACCTATGGCTTCCCTTCAGGAGCCTTCTTGGGTACTCTGGCAGCCCGACTAAGGTCCCTGTACCCGACAGGGAACGTTTTGGCCACTCTCAATGGCAGCGTGCTGGACAGCCCATCCGAAAGCCCTGGGCCCGCTGCCCCTGCCTCAGATGCTGAGGGCCAGAAGCTGAAGAACGTGCTGGTGCTGAGCGGGGGGGAGGGCTACATTGACTTCCGCATCGGTGAGTGGGTGCTGCCTTCGGGCCCCAGGGACTCCCAGGTAGGGACCGCCCCTCACAGCTGTCTGCTGCCTTTAGGCGATGGAGAAGACGACGAGACGGAGGAGAGCGCGGCAGACGTGAGCCAGGTGAAGCCCATGTTGTCCAAGGCCGAGCGCAGCCACATCATTGTGTGGCAGGTGTCCTACTCCCCCGAGTGAGGCACGGCCTGCACCGCCCCCGCCTGACATCACCCTGTACATACGCTACACCCTGCTCACCTGCCACGACCGCCCCGTGGGGCAGCCCACCAGCCCCTCTCTGACCTCTCAACCTGCAGCTTTCACCTTAGGTCCGGCCTGGGAGCTGACAGGGGCAGCAAGCGGGAAAGCAGGTCTGGCTCGGGGTGGGGATGTGGGTGGGAGGGGCAGCCTCTGGGAACACCCTTTTCCCAGCAGTTCCTGGCCCAGGGTCCAGAATTCCGGAGTAAGCAGCCCCCAGGTAGCTCTCAACTGCACCCTGGGCTCCCCATTCTCATCACTCACTCCTAGGACACCCAGGACAGGAAGCAGGGATTTCAGTCTGCCAAATATTCTCCCACCCAGGGCCCACTTGCCTTTGCCTGCTGTCCATGAGGGTGGGGGTCTGACCCTAAGGGATCCCCCCCGCCAAGCCCCATCCCTGCCAACCTAGGAACTGGCATGAAAGCATGCATCCAGGCTTCCTGGGGCAGCTGTTTGAGAAGACAGATGCTATCATCCTGCTCAAGCCCCCCGATTGTCCTGTGTGGCAGGCTCTCGGAGCCCCCATTGAACCATGTCCCCTCTCCCTCTCCCGGGCAAGCAAGCCCTGCAGTCCTGCTCCTGGAATCCCCTAGCGTGGAATTTCTCAGTCTGTCAGGGCAGGCCTAGGCCTCAGCATAAAGGTGGGGTCACTGGGATGCAGGCTCAGCCTCAGGGTGATGGGGGAAGATACGGGATCCAGGGCCTGCCTCCCAAGCAGTCTCCAAGGAGCCTAGTTCCCAAGACATGCTCAAGTGCCTCGGGCTGGTGGCGTGGCCTTTTCCCTCAAGGGCAACTGACAAGCTGGCAGCAGAGGCCCTAAGGGCTAAGGACAGGGACCATCTCCCCAGCTCTAGGAGCATGTGTTCGCCTGCTTTGAAGAGTACTGCCCTGGACTGCTGCCTCTCCACCTGCCCAGGCCTTACTCCTGCTCCAAAAGGCACTGATGAGGGCAGCCCTAGGCTCTGCTGCCCACCCACCTCCCACCAGAGAAGCACAGATCTTGGGCAGCCATCCCACGGCCCAGCCAGACACTGCTGCAGTCACACGCAGCTGCAGGATTCTCCCCACCGCCTGCCACTCTCCACTGTGATGTACGTTGGGTCCCTCGTCTGTTCCCACAGGGCCATGAATGACGGGGTTATGCAGGTGGGTGCAGCTGGAGGAAGGGGCTGGGTGACTTTTCTCAGGCTTTGGCCCTGCAAGCAAACCTATGTATCTGCTCTGTATGTAATAAATGTCTTATCACGGTACCTCTTGTGTTCCTGGACCCAAACGAATATCAGCTCCAGATTTTCTTGTTTATTATAAAAATAAACACTAGACCAAGCTGAGTGCCAGGGTCCCCGCCCTGGTGCATTTCCAGGCATGCTGTAAACAGCGGCATGCTAGGCTTGGGCAGACCCACCTCCCCTGTTGGAGATCCTAGAGGGGCACTGTGAACCCCAACCTATAGCAGCACATCTATCCCAAGAGGCCCTGGGCACTTGGGGTTGGGTCGTATGCCGCTTAAGGAGGACCAGCCCCGCTGCCCCATTACTCATACAGCCAGTGCTCGGTGCTGTCCTCCCAGCAGAGGAGCTCGTTAGGGTGGAACCAGAGTGCGATCTCACGGCGGGCGCTCTCCACGGAGTCGCTGCCATGAATCACGTTCCTGAGAGGGAAAAGCGCCAGTGAGTGCTGGAAGGACTTCCAGAATACCCAGCTGGGGTGGTCGGGGCTGGGGATAAGAATGTTCCTGGAGGCTGGCCTTACTTGCCGACCTCGATACAGAAATCCCCGCGGACAGTGCCGGGCAGGGCGTTCGCTGGATCTGTGGCCCCGATTAGCGCCCGCGAAGTGCTCACGACGTCCAGCCCCTGCCACACCTATGGACAGGATCAGTGGAGAGGGGTCGGTGGAGCGGGGTCCAGGGCGCCGTCCAGGGCGCCTCCCTGCCTCCTGCACTCACCATGGCCACTACCGGCCCCGAGCCCATGTACTTGATCAGGCGGTTGTAGAAGGGGCGCTCGCGCAGCTCGGCATAGTGCTCTCGCAGCAGCTCCTCCGAGGCCTGGAGAGGGAGGGGGTCCGCTCCGAGGCACCGCCCTCTCCCGCACCCACCTGTGCCGCCCTGCACCCTCCCGCGAACCCCCGCCTCCGACTTCACCTGCATCAGCTTCAGAGCCACCAGCTTGAAGCCCTTCCTTTCGAAGCGCTGCACGATCTCGCCTACAAGCCTCCGCTGCACGCCGTCGGGCTTCACCGCCAGGAAAGTGCGCTCATGCACGCCGGTGTAGGCTGAGGGACGGTGAAGTGGCACGTCTGGCTGGAGCCCCTCCCCACCCAGCTTAGTCCCAGGACCCGGCCCCGCAGCTTACCCGCTGGGAAGAGGTTAGCGAAGATAGTCAGCACCAAACAGATCATGATGGCGGCAGCGGCTGCAGCTGAGCGCAGACTGGGCGGGGGAGGGGTGGAGGCGGGGCCTACGCTTAAAGGGGCCGCGGTCCGCCCCCCGCCCCCTGGTGCCCGCGTTCCGGAGTGGATGCGTCAAGGAGCGCTGGGGCTGGGAGAACGCAGGCGAGATAGTGAACCCTGGCTATCCTCCACGCCCACCCCAGGACCCCAGAGGCATCGGGGCCCGGAGGTTTCCGTGCGATGACCACATCTGTGCCACCCCCAATCGGCTCTCATCTCTCCGTCCATCAGGCCAGATATACCACGGTGTCAGTTTTTTTCTCCCCACACTTGCAGCCAATCAACCACGGTCTCCCAACCCAAATTCGAAGAAACCACAACCCAGGGCTGTTTCATTTTCCTTTATTTGCGTTCACGCTTTGGTTCTGGTTGAGGCAACGCTTTGATAAGGAAAGGAAGCCAACCTGGAAGTGACAGGTGCCAGCCCTGGGGCTCCACAACCGCTAGCACCGCTTTCAGCTTTCCCCCAGCAGCTGCCTGTGGGCCTCCTCAGTGAGATCTGGGTGCTGGGCAGCGGGGTCAGAGGAGAGACACAGATGCAAGGTCTGGCGCCAACCTTTGTTCAGTGCAGTCTCAGAACGAGTCACGGAGGTCGGATAATATAATCAGCACCCGGGGAACGGATTCAGGTGTAACGCAAGGATATTTTGTTTCATCAGAATGGTGCTCACTGCCTTACACCCTTCAGGCAGCCTGCCGGTCCTGGCATTTTAGACTGGAGTGCCCTTAGCCTTACTCTTTGCCTCTTGTTTCGCAGGGTAGTCCCAGGGATCAGTGCGTATTCTCCCCAGATTCAGCATGGGCTCCTCGGTGCTGTTGTCCCCATTTTTCTGTCGCTCTGCTAGAATCATGGCCCGGAGAAGCGGAGGGTAGGGCACAGAGCGCTGAGTGTCCTCTGGCCCGGGCGTGAAAGCGGTGAAGGCCTCCTCCTCGTGCCTGGGCACCAGCCGCCAGTCGTGGTACATGACCTGTTCGATCTCCCGGGGCTTGTCTTCCGTCTTTCCTGAGGAAAGGACGGGGTTTATTGCACATACTCGCGGCACACTCTGTTGCCAACAGCCATCCCACCCATCTCGGACTCCTTACCTTTGAAGGTCAGGATGCCCCAGGCCTTACCGTGGTCCAAGTTCTGCAAAGCAAATAGGGAGGGGATAAGCTCACAAACCTTTCCTTCCCCTAGAGCTCAGGACGCAGGAGAACCCGTCCCACAAAGTCGCATGTAGAGTGAGCAGTGCAGCCCCGCGTTCCTCGGGAGTCAGGAGGTAATGAGCGGCGCACGAACCTGCGCCGTGTAGTCCGGCCGGACACGCGTAAGGCGCCAGTAGCACGGTTGGTCGTGCCGCCACAGCCAGGACTTGCGCGTGACTAGACGGCCCAGGCCGAAGGACGGGAGGCGGCCAAGCAGCTGCAGGAGGCGGCTCTCGCGCTTCACGTCGGCCCAGGCCCGCACGGGCAGCCGGCGGCCGGAGTACGGCCGCGTCAGCGTCTCGTAGTCTAGGGAATAGCGCTGTGAGTCCCGCGGCCGGTCCCGCTGCTCGCGGAAGGCCCGCACCTTGCGGGCCAGCTCCGCGATTAGCCGCGGCCGCACTTTCTTGCGCGCCATGGTCTGTCCGTGCGTCCGTGCTCTATCTGGAAGCCGTCGGCACTCTTTGCCAGGCCCGCCCGCCGCCGGAAGTGGCTGGTGTTCACGGTGAAGGCGTCCGGGTGAGGCCGGAAGCGGAGGAGAGACCGGACAGATCATGGCGAAGGTTGGGTCACAAAGGGCCCCAGGCTCCTATCGGGGCCGGGGACAGCGGCGGCCACCGACCTGGGAGATCTCGGACTCGGACACCGAGGGCGCCGCCAGCGCGGAAGCCGACTCGGAGGCCGCCACGAGGGCCCGGGACCCGGCGGAGGAGCGCAGAGCGGCGGCCGAGGCGCTGCGGCTGCTGCGGCCAGAGCAGGCGCTGCGGCGACTTACGGTGCTCGTGGACCCAGGTGCGCCCAAGGGTGAGGGCAGGGGTCCTGTGAGAAGCTGAAGTTCTGCTAAACCTCGGGCTTTGGAATCTCCTGGGAAGTAGTCCCCGGCCCACTGTGGGGTGAGAGGGGCATCCGTCAAGGCTGCCTCTTGGCCAGGAATTGGCTCCGTCTTTCCAACTGGGGAGCTTGATGAAAAGACTCCGGGATCTGGACCCGATTGCGCTCTTGGAACTGGGAGAATCAGTGTGTTTTGCAACACGCCGCCCAGGTCTGGGTCTGCCGTGAGTAGCATCTTCATGTGGAGAAAAAGGAGTGACAGTTGTCAATTCTGCCCACCCCAGCCATTCTGGAAGATGCAGCTGCTGATATCCTGTTGGAGGCCTTGGGCTCTCTGGGCTGTGAGTACCACATCGAGCCCCAGAGCCCTTCCCGGAGCCTCAGGTGGAGCAGAGCGAAGCCAGAACCTTGCTTCAAAAGTGTGAGTGCCCCAGCAGCCTCGTTTCCGGGGTTTACATAGTGCGACCCTGGGTCACATGTTTCACCTCTGTGATTTCATATGAGGCAGCTGTCCTAATCATGCATATAAGCTAAGGACAGGGAATTCGGAGTGGTTGATGCCCAAGCTACCCTGCTGGTCAGACACTAGCTGGGTAGCTGCTGCCTGAGGAATGTTCCAGCCCCCATTGACGCTGTGGTCAGTGCTCCTGCCAGCCCTACAGACCAGTCCTGGTCTTGGGCTCAGCAGGAAACCACATTGGCTTCTGTGGAGCAGACCTTGTGGGCATGGGCTTGCCTGTTGCCATGAGCCTTGCAGCTACTGTGGTGCCCAGCCCGAGGCCCTGGGGCACTTGAGGCTGAAGGTGGGCAGCAGTACCCCTGAATGTCCCCACAGGTGCCTGCTGAGCTGTTGGCTGCAGGTGAGCAGGAACTGCTGCTGCTGCTGGAGCCTGAGGAATTTCTGCAGGGTGTCTTCCAGCTGACTCAGGTGCTTGTTGGGGGCTGGGTTCCCAGCCTGGCTGTGATGTTCTGCCAGTCCTTACCAAGGGCAGAGGGTCTGGAGAGGACATGCAGTGGGCTGGGCCCCTCTCTGTTCAACAGCCAAGATGTTGTGAATGAGATGCAGGGAGCCAGCTGGGCTCTTGGCCTGCGAGCAGACCAGAGCCGCAGCTGTTTGTTGAGGGCAGAAGCAAGGATAAGGAGGACCCTCTGTAGAGCTGAGTCAGAAGCCAGAGGTGGGGAAACTGGTGAGATGGGGCCTGGAGATTGAGGCTGTGGGTTGGCTGTACAATCCAGCTGTGTAAGCCAACGGCCCAGCCCCTACCTGGCTGAAGGAGCAATAGGGACTGCTCAACTGGTTTCCAACAGAGTGTTAATGGGTTAAACCCCCTTCTGGGTCCCAGCGTTTCAGGTTCAGCATTTATCAAGCACCTGTTGCCAGGCAAATGCCAAGCTGTGGTGCAGAGTAGACCAGGAACAGGAAGGGGGACTGAGCTCAGTTCTTTTTAGGAGTCTGGGGCATGCCACCAGGCTTTCAAAGGTCTCCTTGACATCAAGGTATGCACACAGCTGGTTTTCTAAAGACAGCTGGCTGGGAAGAGGAAGTCTGATCCAGTCTCCTCCCAGCACCACTGGGCCTTTCTTGCTCCCCATCCTTCTGCTAACTGGCAGTGGCCTGGTGGCCTGTGAGCCCCGCCTGCCACAGCCCTGAAGAAGAGGTGTGTTAAGTCTTCTTAACTTGCAGACCTGTGGCCCAACCTGCTCAGTGCCCTGGATCTCTCCTGAGAGCCCCACCTGCCCCCACCTGGCTGTCATCGGACTGGACGCCTACCTGTGGTACTGGGCCACCCTCGTATCCTTAGCAGGCCTGGCTGGGGTGGGGAATTCAGGGAAAAGGTCAGGGTAGCTCTGCGGCTACTGTGATATGGCTAAACCCCTCCCATGGGTGGGCTCTGGGGGCAGCAAAACTCAAGAAGGGTGGGACCAGTGGGGTACGGGGAGCTGGAGGGATGGTCATCTCTGTGCAGGTCTCGCCAGCCCAATGCCCAGGAGATGCGGCAGCCAAAGAGTCCAGGCACGGCCCATGCTGAGGTGGAGGTTGGCTGGCCTGAGGTGGAGGAGGTGAGAGTCACGTTGGGTGAGGTGGTTGGCCTTGGCCCTGGCACTCAGTCTGGTCTCTGAGGCCCAGCTCCTGGGTTTGGTCACAGAAAGGCATGTGGGGTTGGTCTCAGCCAGGTGTCCCCCAGAGGAGCCCTCCTCTGACCCACCCCTGTGGGTGTGCCTTCCTCAGGCCCTGGTGCTGCTGCAGCTCTGGGCGAACCTGGATGTGCTGCTGGTGGCCTCCTGGCAGGAGCTGAGTCAGCACGTGTGTGCCTTCACCAAGGCCCTAGCCCAGCGCCCCTTCAAGTGCGTAACCCCTACCCCAGCTGCTAGTTGATACCAGGAGGGTGACAGGAACATTTGGAGGGGTGGCCGCTGGGGGCCTGTGGGGTCAGGACAGATGAAGCCTCTAGAAACCTCCCTGTACCCTCCCAACCCTCAGGCAGTTCCAGGAGTCCAAGGCCTTTTCCTTCTGCACAGCTGGGCGCTGGGTGGCAGGTGAGCGAGTGACAAGAGATGGCACAGGGCTTCGGGGGGCCTGGTGGCGGCAGATCAGGCAGTTCAACCGGGTTAGCCCAGCAGTGGCTGATGCTGTTGTCACTGCCTTCCCATCACCCCGCCTTCTACAGCAGGTGAGCCCTCTCCCAGCCCCACTCCTGGCTCCCAGATGTGGAGCCCAGGTCCCTGCAGCCTGCCCCGCTCATCCCTGTGCCTAACCTAGGCGTACGTGGCCTGTGGCACCGAGCAAGAGCGCCTTGCCCTCCTGGCTCATCTCCCCGTGAAGGTGGATGGAGGTGGTCGGCTCCGAAGGGTGGGACCTGACCTTTCTCGCCGAATCTGCCTTTTCCTGACCTCCACCAACCCTAACCTCCTGCTGGATCTGAGCTCCTGAACATGCCAGCCTGACCTACAGGGCCTTCTCTGCCACCAGCAGGCCAGCGGGCAGCCCAGCCAGGGAGGGGCCAGGCACCACAAGGGGTGAGAGGGGAGAGCAGTCACCTAGCACAACCTGTCCCTCAGCCCGGGGAGGGGCTGTCAGGTCTGAACCTGAGGAGGGCTCAGGTAGCGGGAAAGGTTCTGGAGTAATGGGTGACTCTCCAGATGGTGGGCTGGCGAGGCTGGGGGCATGGCCCTGCACTGGCTGCAGGCCAGGTGGCCAACTGGGACAGTCAGGAAGGCCTGGGGAGCACTCATGTCCCTGCTGGGGCATGAGCACCAGTCACCTGGAGGCTTGGGGGTGGCACCTTCAGAGAGGAGAGGTGAGACAGAGTTCTGGAGAAAGGGAATCAGGCTCCTCTTCCCGAGGCAGAAGCAGGCAACACTACCAGAACCACGGGAGAAAAGCTGTGAGCACCTGTGAGCTCAGGTCTCTATATGGATTCCTTTTAGTTTTACCACTATGGAGGTGTCAGGCATAAAATCTTAAGTTTATTACAGTTGTTTCAGTCTTGGACAGGAGGAACAGTTGATGACATGCAAAGCAAGTGAAAACAAACCCAAGGTTCCCCGAGGCTGGCTGCTACAGGAAAGCCGACCTCAGACCAGGCCGCGGACCACACCTCCCGGGCCTGCACGCTCAGTCCAGAAGGGCTGGGGGGCAACTCCTAAGAGACTCTAAGGAGGGAAGCGGTGGCCCCCACACCCAGCACGGGAAGCAGATGGACTCAAGACAGTCCTGGTATCAGGATCCCAGGGCCTGTGGCTCCTGAGCCCCTGTGGCAAGGCCTGTCCCAGCCTCTGATGGCAGAGAGAGAGTCCAGGAAGACCTAGGCTCAACTCTTCCCTCTCCTGTTACCCTGGAGCACAGCCCAAGGGAAAGGCAGAAGAAAATGCCATCTCAACCTCAGAAGGCAGTTTTTATCGGAAAATAAGTTAGGTCCTTCGGCAGCGCTTCCTCTGGTAGCGCCGGGTCTCTGGGTTGTTGGGACTGGCTGTGGCCTTGGGTGAGGGCACAGGGGACTTGTGGTGGCCACAGCTCATGCTCAGGACCCAGCCCAGCTTGTGGTGTAGCACCTGCTTGAGGCCAGGTGGCAGGGGCAGGCCTTCAAGTGTGTCCCCAGAGTTGGGCCGCAGCTGGCGCAGGCGGTGACAGCACAGGTACTGCAGGGAGGTGGCGCTGGCACAGGAGCGGATGACCTTCATGCTGCTCTTGGCCGCCGTGGAGCACACCATCGGATAGAACTTCCTGTTCTGCAGCTTGGTGGCTGCCACTCCTAGAGGAGGGGGCACAGCCTGAAACCTGGGCCAGGAGGGGACTTGGCCACTCCTTGGACATCCTCCTGGGGTAACAGGTGGCACTTGTGCTGGCCCACCTTCTGGAGACCTTGGGACCTTAGACTTCTTTCTTCGAGGACACCTTTTCGGGAGCCCTGAGGCCACTGAGCCTGGGCCCCAGTCTCTGCTTCCTGCAGTACCTCAGTGAGAGCAACCCCCCACAGGCACGCATCTCCCCTGGCACCCTGACCACCCTTACCGATGCACTTCCTGTTCTTAAAGAAGGTCAGCGTCCCATGCCAGGTGTCCAGGTGCACACCGATGATGGAGCCCTGGCCGAACCGTGAGGAGAAGCTCGTCTTATTGCCCTTGTGGTGGAGCAGCCCTGGGGGACAGTGGGGGGCGGTCAGCTCTGAGGCATGGGGGCTCCTCTCACCTGCCCTGCCGAAGGGACCCTACGCACCTGTGTAGGAGAGGCCCCAGCTGTCCTCGTCCCTGCCGAGCAGGCTGCAGAACGTGTGGTGGTACTTGTCCAGGTCCACATCCGATGTCCCGATGCCCACCATCTGGGGACCACAGGCTAGGCAGAGAGGACCCAGGGCCGGGGCAGCTGGCAACACCCCCCGCCCCGCCACCAACTTACCATGTCAGTGCCATAGACGGGGGAAGTCATCTTGATCTCCCAGAAGTGCTGCCCCTCCCCCAGCTCCTTGGTGCCTCGAATGGCTGCTGTGCCACAGCTGTACTCCACATGGAAGTTGACCTTCCGGTTGTCACAGCTCAGCAGGGTGGCCGAGGACTTATTCAGGTCGTCCCAGACCCAATCAAAATCTGGGAGAGGAAAGGCCAGGCAGGGTAGTCTCCGGAGCCCCTGCTGGGTCCTCCTTACCCGGCCCCAGAGGCCTGCCCCAGCCAGCCCAGGCGACCCCACACCAGGCGCTTACACTCATCTTCCTCCCCGCAGCGGCAGTCCCGGCCTCGGTGGGCTGCCGTGTACAGGCTGCTGCAGAAGGAGGCCTCACTCTGGTTATCACAATTGCAGAAGGACTCGCCTGTCACAGGCACAGCGCTGGGGATGGATGGCGGCAGGGACAAGTACTCAGGGTCAGAGTCAGAGTCACTGTGCTGAGAAAGGAAGGCAGGTTGTTCCCCCGCTGTGCCTTCTGCACCTGCCTGCCACGCTGAGCACAGGCCAACAGACAACTGCTCCGGGGCCCCAAGGGAAGAATCTGGGAGTCTGGCCTCAAAGGGCTCCCCCAGGTCCCAAGTGCACAGCTGGCCCACACTTCTACAATGCCCCTGGAGTGACCCTGGTCACCCCCTGCCTCAGGAACTGGGAGGGCCTCCTTCCTAAAGGCCTACACCAAGCCACTAGCTTCCTGAGAGTGGGCTTAAGGGCTCGACCCCATTCTTGCACGTTCAAGAGGGCCTGGAGGCCCAGGTGCAGGTGAGCCCACAGCAGGGCTTCCTGCCTGGTCATTGGTCTCCAAGTGGCTTTGACAGTGTGGAACCCACTTTTGACAGCTATGGACCCACCAAAGGTGGCCCGAAGCAGGGGAGCCTCTTGGCGAAGCCACTGGTGACCTACTGAAGGCAGCGCAGGTCTCCCCATGGGTGGAAGCCGGGCCCCACTGGGACTCCTAACTGTGGCAGTACCTGAGCACCTCCCAGGGCTGCAGCTCTTTCGTCACCCTGCAAGGGGTGGCCCTTAGCCCCTACCCCAGGGTCCTAATGAGCCCAGGGGTTTCATGCTGTTCCTTCAATCCTCTGTCACAGAAAAACATTCACTGGGTGCCTAGCCCTCTCTACCTGGGGTGCTCTGTCCTGGGCTTGATCCCAAGCTGAGCTCATCAGGTTCTGGCGACTGCTGACCCACCCCCTCCTGGAGGCCGGTGAGAGATGCTCTGTGCAACTAGTCATTCCCGCTCTGGAGCCACACAGGCCCCTCTGGCAGCCGCCTTGGCTCTGGACCCCGGCCAACCCCGGTCTCACTGCCCAGGGCCCAGAGGGTACAGACAGATTCTGCCTGCCGGCTCTGCCAGCCCTCTCAGGTTGGCCTGGGGGTCCTGGTCTGGCTCCTGCCTCCACACTCGTCTCTGGTGGTTCCTCTTGCTTCCTTGAAATACCCTCTACATGTCAGCCCAGGTGACCCTGCTCAGACCTAGGGCAGATCACGCCACCCTGAGAATGCCACACTCCATCAAAGCTCACCAGGCCCATTCCCTTGCCCTGATCCCCCACTTCCCCCCCACGCATCACAGGGGGAGTCTCTTTGCCCCGGGGATGGTGGCTTTCAGACACTTCACCAGAGCTCTTCTAGCCCTGCCTCCTGGGTCCCCTCCCTTCTCACCTCTCCTCCGACAGTCTCCATCCTGTTGGTCTGTCTCCTCCCACCCAAACTGAAGCTCTGCAGGGGGAGAGCCTTGACCTTCTTACTTTCCTATTATACCCAGGGCCCACACAGAAGCCTGTGAATCAACCAGAGACTGAACTAAGGGAGTTGAACCCAAGTCAGAGAGAGAGCCCAGAAAGGAGACTGGAATCAAGCCCAAACCAGCCCATTAGCATGGAATGGTGGTTCCCCCAAAGCCAAGGCAGCACACTGTCAGTCAGACACAAGCCCCTTCCCAGAGTCAGAGCCTGGGTGGAGACCTGAGTACTGCAGGCCTGGAGGTCAGCCTGAGTGGACGACAGACCCAGTCCCAGGGCAAGCCATAAGGGCACAAGGGAAGGGAGACATCTGTGTTCAGCCTTCAAAGACGCCAAGGTGACACACCCATCTGTCAACCCACACACCCAAGTACTCCAGACCAATTAGGTGACAGGGCAGGCTGCACGCAGGCATGTGTCACACACACTACCCCAGCCCCACAACACCGCCTGCATCCCAGAGTGATGAGCCAGCGAGGCAGCAACAGACACAGGAAAACAGACTGCTTCGGGCCGCATGGTCAGGACAGGAGCTGGAGGCGGGCCAGGAATGCAGGCCAGGGTCTCTAGCTGGCCTGGACAGGGATTTTGGGGGGGCCCCAGAATGCTATCAACTCTGAATAGTTGCCTCCAATTCTCCTTCAAGGCCTAGCAGTTCCACAGGGCTCAGCCCTCACTCTGGGGAGGAGAGGTGCCCACCCCCACCCCAGAACGCCTGGCTAAGCCAGAGCAACATGCAGAGTGGGTGTGACAAAGCTCAGACAGGTCACCCAAAGATCAGTCTTGTAGGAAACCGCGGAGGTGACTCAAGGCAGAGCCAACCCCCTGCTCTGATTCAAGATTCTGGAAGGTGATTGAGAATCCACCTCCCAGTCACCTGGCAATGGGTGCAAAAGCCACGCAGCCCAGCCATTCGCAGGGTGGGTGCAGTCAGCCTCTGGCTGCAGAGCCTTGGGTACATCAGGCAGTCTGCACTGAGACAAGTGGCTGAGCTGCTGTTCCAACCTGAACTTGGGGGTGACTGGGGGAAGGCATAGGAATTGTGGTTTTCAAGACTGAATATCTTTTATACATGCATACACACAAATATAGGCCACATATTTGTACAGACAGAGGAACTGTCCAGGAGACTAACATGGAGTTAACAACAACGATCTTTGGAAATGGGCTGAGAAATGGAATGGAGACGTTCTGTTGAATGAACTGACCAAAAATCCAACTGCCGCCCTCTTCAGTGCAAACAATATAAATAGGAGTGTGGTATCTGTCTGGAGGTCCTGTCACCTCAGGGCCAGGTAGGTCCTTAACCAGGGCAAACCCAGGGTGAGCAGTAGGGTTTACTGCACCAGGGAAAAGCCTGCTTCGGAGGTCTCCTCACTTTATTCCAGTAGTACCCACTCACCTGCCCGTCGGAGTCACAGCTTCGGTTAGTGGTCCCTGCCAGAGCCATGGCCCGGGCATCTGCATCGCGGTGGGCTGCACTAAGGACAAAGTGCCATGCTCTGCTGCTCCGGGGGCGCCTGGCCATGGTGGACAGGATCTAGGGGGTGGGAAACAGGTCTTGAGCAAAGAAAATACCCAGCACGTTGGAAGGTCTCTCAACAACCCTGGCATTTGCCCTTTGGTCAGCTGTGCCAGACCCCCCCCCCACACACACACACAAAGGTGGAGAATTTCTTGAGCCAAGCAGGTACCAAGCTGGGGCTCCAGAACTCTCTGCGCAAGTTCCTACCTTACTCCAGTGTCCAAGCACCTTGATGAGACCCAGGTACAGAGTGTGAAAAGCCACCTGGACATCTACGACTCTCAAACACATATCTCAGCCCAGCTCTGAGCTCAGCACCGGGAGCCCAGGCAGGCAGCCTGTATAGCCGTCAGGCATCTCAAATCTCACCTGGCTCCTCCCCCACTGTACAGTTTGACAAATGGCATCTCCTACCTCCAAGATCCTCATGCCAGACTCATAGCCATCACCACCACCACCCCCGCCCCACCTACCTGCCTTCCTCCTTCCCACCAGGGCCTGAGGGCCCACACACACCCCACACCACCTCCACAGGGTCAATCTCACTCCACCCACTTCACTCCCTACAGTCAAGCTGTTTTTGAAACAAATCTTGAACATTTAAGTAAATCTTAACAAATCTTCAAACTTCTCAGGGCTTATCACTGTTCTTAGAATAAATGGCAAAATCCCCCAAAGCCTATCAAGTTCTCCTGGTCTTCTCCAATCTGCAGTGGCCTTGTCCTAATTGCTATCTCTTCCCTCTCCTTTGCCGAGAAAGCCTTCCCCTGCCCTCTTTGGCTCTCAGCTTCCGCATCCGACTCAGTAACACTTCGACTTCCGTGATTATCTACTGCCTCGCTCTTTCCTGAACTGAACCCCCCAGGACGACAGGAGCTGTCCCCACGTGAGGACACCGCCAGGCACAGGCCAGGGCTGTTGGTGAATGAGCGTAGGCACTGCTTCCCAGGGTCGGGAGCGCAGTCTGCAGAGCCAGATTCCCCTCCCTCCAGCAACGGCGCCGCACGGCTCCTTCACCTGCGTGTCGGAGCCCGTCCATCAGCCGGCTCCAGTCGGCCGGCCTAGTCACCATCTGCTGCGTCTGCAGCGCCCAGTGGGCGCCACGCGATACTCGCGGAGTGACCACGTACGAGACTGTCTCCGGCCTTGAAGCAGGAGGACTCCTACGAATTCCAGTTTCGGGCGGCGTTGCGGCTCCTCCCCGCGCTGCGCCGCGGGCCTAAAGTGTGGGCCAGCCTGCTCAGCCCGCCCCGCCCCTGCGCCGGCCGCGAGAACAAATGCGCGGCTGGGCTCCGCCGCCCGGGGTCCCGCAGGGCCCCGGTCCTCCCCGGCGGGCGGGCGGGGACCGCAGACACTACCGGGTCTCACCTGCACTGCTCCGCGGTCGACGCCGGCCGTGACCCACTTTCCGCTCCCGAGCGAGACGTAAACAATCCCCGCCCCCCGCATCGCATTGGCCAAACAGCCGCAGGCGGGCGCTCCGGGCCCTGGGCTCTGGCCAGCCGCGCGGCCCGCGCCTCTTGCTAGGAGGCTGCTGAACCTGTCAATCTTGACTCCGTATCTTCATTGGTCACGTCTCACGCTGTCGGGGACAACACCCGCCCACCCATGGGACTAAGGGCGAGGTGGGGATGCTACCCCACACTCAAGGGTTGATAAGGCATTGGGTTCACCTCCGGTACGGCGTCCACGCCGGAACTGCGTACATCCTTTGTGCAATTTGATTGGCTAGAGCCTAGCAACAAAGGGGACAAGCTCGAGTAGCCCATTGGCCCGATGGGTCTTTACTCTGGCTGGAGGCGGGTAGAAAGAGAGAGAGAGGAAGCTGATGACCGGCTAGCAACCTGGAACGGGTATGGAGGCGACGGCGGGTGAGTGTGCGGTCACTGGAGATGGTGGGAAGAAGTCGTCCCGCTTCTGCCGGTCAGGACCCTGGGTGTGTAGCGAATTGTCCTATTTGCAGTGAAAAGGAGACGCACGTGTACTTATGCATGCATCGTCATCAAGTTACAAGTTTTCGTGTAACCGCAACACTGCTCGGGAACTTGAATACAGGGGAACTCAGGAAGAGCACGTATGCTGTTTGTCGTTAAAAATACAATACTTCCCCGATTTTATGCCGTGGTTTTTTTATTTGGTGATGCCGCAAGAAAACAGGAAGAAGTCGTTTAAATACAAGGTTCTAAAAAGACACCAGAACTTCACATATTTTAAAATTATTTTTGGAAGTTTTATTCTAGTTTTTTAAACCTTAATACTTGAAAAAGTGAAAGTTGTGTTGGACGGAATACAAGTGGGTATAATCAGATTTGCATAGATTAACTAAAATAGACTTTTATAATTAGGGATTTGCCGCGTTATCTTTTGAAATACCTCTAGTCTGGCACTTCGGGTTACTAAACTCTTATATGGCGGACTCATCTGTCAGATTATAAATGTAGCACTGGAGGAAAAAAAATCTGAATCGGGTTTTTAGAATAAGGGCAGACTTGCTAAAAAAGAAAGGATATCTTCTAGATTGATTAGTTTTATTAAAAAGAGCTGGTTGCTGTTTTAACCAGGGGAAGATGCACATAAAGATAAAAAGACTTAACCAGGTATACAGAAAAAAAAAAAAAGCTTGATCTCTCTGTGCCCAGAAGGATTCTCCAGGGTCAGTTACTGTATCTTTCTAGAAAGACTCTTTACATATAAAGAGTTACAAGCTTGTCCAGTGTATCAATTAATCATGATTGGTTGGATTTGACGTTGGTTGGACTTACCGCTGAGTCTGAGCAGGACACATTTCTGTCAAGGGGCTCCTCAATTCTTCCGAGGGGAGAAACCACCTCCAGCGCAATCTCTCAACTGCAGTAGGAGCTTGGTAGTTTACTTAGGAGTTAAAGGTTCTATGGTTAACCCCTAAGGATTGTTGTCTGAGAAGTCCTCACTGTTACCAGATGAGAGCACGAGTGTCCTGGTTGATTCTCAGCTGAAATGTCCCACTCCCGCCAGGAGGGAAGTGCATCCTGGGGATTAGAGGCTAACCCAACTGACCAGACAAGGACCCACATCTGGCTTTTGTTTCCACCTGAGCCCTGCCCTCCACCTGAACAAAAGCGAACTTGATTCCCAAATACCTATTAAAGCAATTAAGCTTTTTTAAAAAATTATTTATTTTTAGAGAGGGGAAGGGAAGGAGAAAGAGAAACATCATGTGCGTTTGTCTCTCACTCGGCCCCCACTAGGGACCTGGCCTGCAACCCAGACATGTGCCCTGACCGGGAATCAAACTGGGAACCCTTTGGTTTGCAGCCCGTGCTCAATCCACTGAGCTACACCAGCCAGGGCAGCAATTAAGCTTTTAAATTGCCACTGAGGTGACTTCAAGCCATGGTCTAGGGCTTCCTGTTTGCAGGCAGTGATCCTGGTCAGGGTTGTGTCTTTTCCTTGTTGTCACCTTACAAGATGTCCCAGCCCCAGGTGCTGGAAGCATATCTAGGAAGGGCATTGGTGACAAGGAACTGCCACCAAAAGCCAGGGTAGGCACCCTCCGAGTTCTTGCTAGGGAGGCTTTGGAGGTACAGGCCTTTGAATAGACCCTTGAGAGGTTGTGGGTTAGGAGGAAGACTGTTTCTGGGTTGATGGTTGAGCCCTGTCGACAGTGTGGGGAGGGTGGTAGGGAAAGCAGCTGGTTATAGGCGTGGTGAGGTCCTGAGGCCGCTGAGACCAGGACAAGGGGGTATTGCAGAGGAGCTAAGGGTTGTATGGATGCAGATGGTAACGCCTGCCTGCTGCAGGGATTGAGTTGATTAATTATTTATTTGGTGACATTAGGGGCTCATTGGTAGGAAGAGAGCTGGGTCAGAGTGGTTGGCTGCCATCAGGGGTCTACAGAGTTGTGAGGCCCAGGACCTGTGGGAGTCACCAAAGGAGGCAGGAACACCCCGTGGCCACCCTTGTGTACCTAGTGTTTCTTAAGGCATGGCTGGCAGCCAGGTGACACTGGCATTCACACGCACACATGATTGGTCCCCAGAGCTGTAAGGGTCCCTCCTGAGAACTGGAGTCCAAGGCCGCCTTGAGCGCGTCTGACCCCAGGTGAGCGGGTGGGATGCGTTAGCCTGGCTGTTTCCATTGGCTCAGCCAGGAGCCGGCAGTCTTTGCCTCACTGCAGTGTGAGAACTGAAAGAGGAGCAGTTTGGGCATTTCAGACAAGGGTGGTAGCAGCAGCATTGGAGGAGCCAGCAGGGTAGGTCTGGGCCTGCAGGGAGATGCTCCAGTGAAGGGGCAGGTCTCAGGGCTGCCTTGGTCTGAGGACTCAGGACACAGGAGGAGGTACTCGGTTACCCGGTGAGCGGGCGGTGAAGAGCATCTGTGTGAAGGGTCTCCTCTCTTACCCTCCTGAGCAGAGTCTGGAAACCTGGCTGGTGTCCGGCACATCATCCTAATCCTCTCTGGAAAGGGAGGGGTCGGGAAAAGCACCATCTCCACGGAGCTTGCCCTGGCCCTGCGTCACATGGGCAAAAAGGTGAGCACCTCCCACCCTTAACCATAGTACCTGTCCCCTCCTGAACCGGTCCTGCCCCTTTCCCTTGAGGGTGGACATACAGGGAAGCCAGCTGGTTTCTTCCTGCCTTGGGAGACCCCTACACACCACCTGGACATCCTGGCTCCTTGCAGGTGGGGATCCTCGACGTGGACCTGTGTGGCCCCAGCATCCCCCGAATGCTCCGGGCACAGGGCAGGGCCGTGCACCAGTGTGACAGTGGCTGGGTGCCCGTCTTTGTGGACCAGGAGCAGAGTGTCTCCCTCATGTCCGTGGGCTTCCTGTTGGAGAAGCCAGATGAGGCTGTGGTGTGGAGAGGCCCCAAGAAGAATGGTAACGTCCAGGCAGGGGACCGCACTGTCAGCCTTCCGGCCTCCCTCAGCTGATCCCTTGATGCTCAATTAAAAAGCCGAGCAAGAGCCTGGGGCTGCTGGCCCTCCCTGCCACACGGGCCTCCCGCTGTTCACTTGACCAGTCAGGCCCAGGTGTGCTATTCGTGTCCACATAGTGGGTATGGGCCAGGAGGGCAAGTTAGCTATGTGGCCATTGGCAATAGAGTCCCCTCTCCCTGGGCAGGAAGGGTGGGTCTGCTCAGACCTGAGCCCAACCTGTGTGTGTTGGGTTCCAGGGGGGTACCAAGGTTGGACTCCTGTGCCTCGGCGCCAGCAAGGTGGGCTGAGCCCCCTCTGACTGGCACTGAGGCACGGAGAAGGGGCTGTGAAAGTTGAGGGGTCTACACAGGCATCCCAAGAGGGTCACAGCTCCAGCTGGCCTTTACTGAGGCCTGAGTAGAAGTCCTGTGGGGTGGGGTGGCCCCTGCTGGGAAGAAGAGGGTAGTTGCTGGGAGCAGGAATGGGAGTGCCTCGCTGCTGCACTGTGCTCCCCCGCTCTGAGTGAGGAGCAGCCTGGAGCCCTCGAGCTGTCTGTGTCAGTAGAGGCGGCTCTGCACCGGAGGCCGGGTGGAGACAGTGGGCCCCGAGAGACCCTTTTAAGACCGCTGTCCTGCCTGGGACTTTGCAGCTCTGATAAAGCAGTTTGTATCTGACGTGGCCTGGGGGCAGTTGGACTACCTGGTTGTGGACACGCCTCCAGGGACTTCTGATGAGCACATGGCTGCCTTGGACGCCCTTCGCCCCTATAGCCCTCTGGGGGCTGTCGTGGTCACTACGCCCCAGGTACTGCAGAGAGCATCGTTCCGTTTTCAGTGTGCTGCCTCACCCAGGCAGGCACCTCTCCCTGCTCTTTACGCTCATCTGGGTGACTGTTAAGGATTCCCATTGGCCTGTTCCTGCTCCTCCTGGTTGCTAGGCGGTGTCTGTGGGGGACGTGCGGCGAGAACTGACATTCTGTAGGAAGACAGGGTTGCGGGTGATTGGCATTGTGGAGAACATGAGCGGCTTCGTCTGCCCACACTGCACGGTAAGTCACCGAGGGTTGTGGGGCATTTACCCATGGGGTGTGGGGGATGAGGCGGGGGGGGGAGAAGAGGGTGCTGTACCACACCTCCCCAACCTGCTCCCCGGGCCTGGACCCCACTCCCCAAGTGTGAAGAATCCTCAGGTGGACCCTGCGCCTCTGTCTTAGGAGTGCACCAACGTCTTCTCCAGGGGAGGCGGCGAGGAGCTGGCCAAACACGCTGGAGTTCCTTTCCTAGGTGAGAGGGTCAGGGCTGCCCCTTGGCCTCTGCTCTAGGTGGCCCCACCTGCCTGCGCCTCCTGCCCAAGAAGGGGAAGGATAACAGCAGCTGTGTCCACTTGTCTTCCTCGGGTTGTGGGTATCAGTTCATCTCCAGTCACTGCCAACTGACTGGAAAGAAGTGGCCTGAGGGGAAGGCAGCGCCCCCAGGCTGATGCCTGCCGAGACCCCATTCAGAGCAGGAGAATGGCTCCGGCTCTGGCTCTGGGGGCGCCTCTGTGTGGGTGGCCACGTGTTCCCAGTGCTCGTTTTGCACTCTCTGCAAGCGGGCAGAGTCCCAGGCGGCAGAACTTGGCCTGCTGGGTGGGCCAGTGGCTATCCAGGTGGAAACTGAGCCCAAGACCCTTTCCAGGCACCTCAGCCAGTGTGCGGCTGATGGGTGTCTGCTCTGGGTTAAAGCAGCGCTGGCAGCAGCTCCTGGGCCGTGGGAGGTGTATGGACATGGCCTCCCAGGCCTCGCTGTCACCGCCTCACCCCTTCCCTGACCCCTTCCCTGTCTTCACAGGCTCTGTGCCTTTGGACCCCGAGCTCACGAGATGCCTGGAGGAGGGCCGAGACTTCATCCAGGAGTTCCCCCAGAGCCCTGCCTTTCACGCCCTCTCCTCCATAGCCCAGAAGATTTTGAAGGAGACACCTGCTCAGCTCTCCTGACTGAGACACCTACTTCTGGCGCCACCGTGGGGCTCAAGCTCACAAACTCCAGCCTAGGTCCTGGGTGTGGTTCCTGGAGCCTGCTGGGCTGGCCCTGTGCACACCTCTCCCTGCCCAAGCCCTTTGGAGAGTTCAGCACTTCAGCAGCATCTGGGCACCAGAGCTGCTGACAGTGAGTGGTCCTGCTGAGTTGGTCTATGCCAGGACCCAGGGGACAGCATGAGGTCCTAGTGCCACCACCTAGGCTCTGGTGCCTGCACACTCTCTTCATGTCGTGGTTCTCACGTGCCCCAGACAGGCCACACTTGATACCCCAGTCTCCACACTGTCCACAAAGCTTATGGGTCTGGAGGCCAGCAGGGACTTTGTCACCATCAGATGCTGTCCTGCCAGCAGGGCTATGAGCGACTGTGATGGGTGTGGAAGAGAGCGGCACCCTGTAAGCTGTTGGCTTCAGAGGGGCCTGCAATTAAATGTGTCCTGCCGCCACGGTTACAGGTCTGACGTTTCTGGGTCATTCCACCTCAGTCCTGCCTCCGCCTTAGTGTATGGCTGTGCCCTAGAGCAGATGGGTGCACCCTGAGTCCCGGGGCTGGGCCAGTAGCTCAGCTGTCAGCAGGCCCCTGCAGACTAGGTTGAGGGTGTGTTTGAATGGAGTTTGCAGAGGAACCTGTGATGTCAGAGAAACGTGCGTGCAGGGACCTCAGCCAGCCAGTAATGCTGACTGCTGCCTGCCCTCCACACTGCAGGGGACCTGGGGCAGAGCTAAGAGCAGAAGAGGTGAGTGAAACACAGTCAGTCCCGGGGCCCTTCTGCACCTCTCCCAGGAGGGCAGGAGAGGAGACCGCTCCGGAAAGCAGAGGCCCTGGCAGGAATGCCACTCTTTCCAAGGGAAGAAGGGCTGTCGGCAGAGATGTGGTAGCTCTGGGGTGAGGGTGGCAGGGGGTCTGGGGAGGCACCTCAGGTGCCACTTCCTGGGGGTGTTGGGGCACTGAGGGAGTGGACTGTGCCGGGGAAGGAAGTGCCATTAAGGGCTTGGGCCAGGAGTAGGGGATCTAGACAGAGGATTGGCTCCCACTCTGGCCCTGGGTGACATTAACTGCTGGGCCTCTTGGAGCAGAGGCTGCCTCTGCCTTGCTCCGGCTTCCCAGTGCTAGGCTGCCTCCAAGAACACCACCTGAAGGGAGCCCGAGTGAGCGCCCTCCGCTCCTCAGGTGGAGGCGGGCATCCTGGGGGACCCAGTGTGGGAGGGCGTGAAGGGAGTCCAGGCTCAGGGAGGGGAGAAGAAGAGGGTGCGGGCTGAGCTGGCGGCAGGAGGGGGTTCCACAGGTGTGCAGGCTGACACTTCACTCCCCTCCCCTACTTTCACCCCTGTGGTCACAGGCAGGGTTTGTAACATTGCTTTTAATGGATGACAGCTGGGGAGGGTTGAGCCCCCAACCCTCCTGATCTGGCTCCTCAGGGACCAGGTCAGCACCCACAGGTCCCGAGCCCACGCCAGCAAAACCCCTGGGCCTGTGTGTTCCCTGAGGAAGAGACTCCCATCAAGTGAGCAGTGTGGGGCCTGGCCCCTGGGAGTTGAGGGGTGGCACACCCACCAAGCTCCAGGGATGGGGAGGGCTCATTCTGGCTCCACGACGGCGTCTGACCTAGACAAGACTTGGTCAGCAGTAAGCAAAGTGGTCCTCGCCAACGTCACGTAGGTCAAGTCCGGAAAGGCTGGGCGGGCTGGCACAGGTGATGTTGTTGTAGGTGTACACAGGTGACTGGCAGTCGTCCCCCTCTAGGACAGCCTGGATAAAGCGGGGCACAATGGTGGGGTGCTGCAGGGCAAAGGCCCTCAGGGCCCGGAGGGTGCAGCCACAATGCCAGGGGTTGCCCTCCAGCCACAGGCGCTCCAGGCCAGGGGCCTGTGGCACGAAGGTCTGCAGGGAGTTGTTTCTGAGGCTGAGGTAGCGCAGCCGCACTAGCGGTGAAAGGATGCTCTCCGGCAGGGCCTCCAGGTGGTTGTACGAGATGTCCAGCCAGAAGGTGCGCTGCAGGGGCCTCAGGACTTCGGCGGACAGTGCCGACAGCTGGTTGTGGGACAGGAGCAGGTACTCCAACTTGCCAAGGCCCTGGAAGAGCTGACTGGGCAGCTGCGTGAGCTGGTTGGAAGTGAGGTCCAGTTCCAGGAGCTCGGGGAGCCCCCACAGGCTCTGCTCCTCGATGGCCATGATGCCATTGTCCTTGAGGAAGAGCCGGCGCAGCCCCGAGAGGCCAGTGAAGGTGTGCTGGCGGATGTGGCCCAGGCAGCTGCCCTCCAGGTGCAGGCTGTGCAGCTTGGCCAGGCCCTGGAACACCCTCACTGGAAGGTTCCGCAGACAGTTGCCAGAGAGGTTCATGACAGCCACGTTCAAGAGGCCAAGAAAGGCACCTGCCTTGACCTCCTGGATCTGGTTGTCATTGAGTGTGAGTACCTCCAGCTGGCCCAAGCCCTCGAAGGCCTTGTCTGGCAGCTGCCGCAGACGGTTGTGGCCCAGCCGCAGCTCCTCCAGGAAGTGCAGGTCCTTGAAGGTCCGAGGCCGCAGGCTGGTGATGGCATTGTGTGACAGGCGCAGGACGTGCAGGCCCAGCAGGCCCGGGAAGGTGTCCTCCAGGAGGCCACCCACACGGTTGTGTGACAGGTCCAGCCAGCGCAGCGCTTTCAGGCCCAGGAAGGCGCCTGGGGCCACGGCAGCAATGAGGTTGTGGTCCAGGTAGAGCTTCTGGAGCTTGGGCAGCTTGACAAAGATGTTGGTCTTGATGTTTCGCAAAGTGTTCCTACTCAAGTCCAGCTCCCGGAGCTCACTGAGGCCGCAGAAGAGGGGTTGCTGCAGGTAAGTCAGCTTGTTGCCTGCGAGTACCAGCTCACGCAGGTTGGCCAGGCCTTGGAACACAGTGTCAGGAAGCACGGCCAGGCTGTTCCAGCCAAGATTGAGGTCCCAGAGATTGGCTAGGCCTTGGAAGAGGCCCTCATCCACCCTGTTGAGGAGGTTGTTGTTGAGGCCGAGTGAGGCGAGACCCGGCGTGTGCAGGAAGGTGCCGGCTGCGAGGCTGCGCAGCTGGTTCCGCTCCAGGTGCAAGTGGTACAGGTTCTGTAGGCCCAGCAGTGCCTTTGACTCCAGGCTGGCCAGCCCACTGCCTTGCAGATTGAGGAAGCCCAGGTCAGAGAAATTCTGGAAGGCTGCCTCAGCGATGGAGGAGAAGTTATTGCCGTCCAGCCACAGGGCTCTGGTGCCATCCGGGATGCCGTCAGGCAGTTGTGTGAGGTTCCGGGAGCTGCAGAAGACGCTGAGCTCGTCTGTGTAGTCATTGTGGCCGCAGGTGCAGACGGCCGGGCACTGCAGGCCCTCGGTGTCCTCTGGCACTCCGTGCTCCACTCCCTCCAGGCCACGGGGGCCTAGTGCTGCCCAGGAGACCAGCAACACCACCAGGGCCAGGCCTCCTGCAGGGAGAGGAGCTTGGGGAGAGGCGGCACTGAGGGGCTCAAGATGTGAACCCCAGGGTAAGTGAGGCATAGAAACTTACGGGCCTTAGCTTGTATGTGTGGGCCACCATTTAACCTAACACCCAGACCCCAGCACTGTAAAGGGGGCACTGCCGATGGGACGAGAGAAAAGTGTGAGTGAGGAATGTGGTCACCCCACTTAAATCAGAAGCAGAAGGCAGGCAGGTCAATTGGGATGTTCTTCCCTCAAAATCATCGCAGGGTTAACAGGACAGTGACAACTGTCCCAGAATAAACTGAGGACTGGCCACCTGGCAATTAGGCCGTGTGCCTATTTGTGTCCCCAAGTGGGGCACTCAAGCTGGGCCAGGCTGCCATCTGGGCCCGGAGGAAGGCATGAGCAAGAGAATATTCTGGAGCCGGCCTGCGTGGGTATGCACTTGTTTCCTTTGGGGCCGGACAGACACATTCAGCGGGCAGCCTGGTACTTGGCCCAGCACCGTTGTAGGGAGAGGAACAGGGTGCAGGGCTTGGTGGCAGACAGAGACCCAAGACTGTCAACTCACCAGGGTCAGGTTTCGTCTGTGGACAAAGGGCACCAAGCTCCTCAGCAACAATGCCCCAGAACCACTGCTGGGCACAGGGCTGTCCCCCACAACGGCCCATCCCCGCCCTTGGAGAGCTCAGGGTGGGACAGAGGCAGCACTGGAGAGTGCTCTATGTGCAGCTGGATGGGGCTAGGCCCCGAGATGGAACAGGATGGCAGTAGCTTGGCTTCCAAGTGGCTGAGAGGGCGGCAGGCCCTAGCCCAGCAGAGAAGCCCCGGGCGGGCGAGGGTGTAAGGAGACCCCTGCCCTGCCTCCCTTGTTCCACTGCCCTGGGCCCCTAGGCAGGGAGAGGGAAAGGAGACCCTGTGGCCAGGTTCAACTGCACCCTCCAACACCCCTGCAGCCCCATGCCCCCCACGGGCTCCCAAAAGTTCAGGCCTGAGCCGTTCATGGGGACTGCAGAGCCCCAGTGGGCTTGGGGACACAGGGAGCCTCACCTTTCCTCGGGGCCATCCCGTGTGCAAAATAGGCAGCAGTTCTGCTGGGGGCTGGCTCTTCCTGCCCTCTGGATTTCCCCACCTCCAGGGCAGCCAGCACCCTGTCACAGGCCAACCCATCCCCACTACCCTGGGCTCCATTAACCCCCTCCTGTCTGGTGGCCAAGTGCCCTGGGTGTAGATGGCACAGGGGTGAAGCTGGGAGCTGCATCCACCCTGAATCCACCCCCAGGGTCCAAGGGGGACCATGGTGCAGCTCTGAGAGCAGGAAGGGCCCTGTCCTGTGGGCACTGCCTCCTTCCAGTGTAGGCCTGCGGAGTTGGGCCAGCACACGGGGAGGGGCGTGGGGGTGTCCCTTGGAACAGCCTGTGAGGGTTGGTGCTTGGCTAGGTTTGGGGAATCCAGGAAAGGAGGTCCCTGTGCTCGGCTACCCTGCCCATGGATGGGCCTCCTTGGGCAACTCCTGGGGTCCCTGCACTGAGCAGATGGCTGTTTGAGGGTTAAGCAGGAGTCACCACATTTCCCAATGGGCCTGCCCATCTGCCCTGGCATGCTGACCACCCCCTTCCCATTTCCTAACAGCCTGGGTGGGGTCGCATGGCCCAGCCTTGGCTTTTTCTGTGATCTCGGGGTCAGCTGGTGTCTGGCCACTGCCCCTCCCCTGCTCTCCTAAAAAAAAACGCCTGGCAGAGCCCAGCCGCCTTGTGTTTACTTTCAGCAGGCAGGCGCCACTCTCCCTGGAAGGGAGTGGGGGTGGCCTGGCCTGGGACCAGCCTCCGCCTGCTGGGAGCCCCACGCTGTCCTGTAAGACTTCTGTGGGGGCACAACCACCCCATTCTGTATGTAGACCACTGGGATGTATGCCCAGTGCCTGGCCTGAGCTCAGCCCAGGGTCAGAAGGTAGAAGGTGATGGCTGGCAAGGAAGGCTGTTGGAGCCTAGGGCGCCCCACCAAGCCCTTGCCCGCCAGCCCCCCCCCGCCCCCCCCCCCGTCCTTCCTGCTCAAACTAAGTATAATGTGGCCCTCAAGCCGTCCCTTCCCTCCTCTATGGGGGACCTTTCCTCTGGCTGTCAGCTGCACCTACCCACCAGAGCCCCTTGCTCTGCCCTTGCTGGTGGGCCTGCATTTGGAAGGGAATAGAGAAGACACAGCTGGGTCCGGGGAGAGCAAGTTTTGCTGATGTTTAGGGGACTCTCAAATGGAACAGGTCTGCATCCAACTGGATGGACAGTGGGGAGAGGAGGGGTGAGGCAGGCGGGGGCTCTCTGAGCAGGCCCCCATGGGGTCTGAAAGCTCTGCCTGGCCCCTGGGTTGGCTACTTACAGGGCCCGGGGGCCAGCACCCTCACCTGCCCCTCTCCTGCCTCACCAGTGGTAGGGAATGGGGAGGCAGCTTTATCTCCCTCCCTTTATTGAGCTTTGATATTTTTCCAGGTTGGTTCTCAGCTTCTGAGAAATTATAGATCTGCCAGGGAGAAAGTCCACACCCAGAAATTTACAGAGTAAATACACATTTACACAGTAGAAAGTGCGGATTCAGCAGGAGTTCTGGGGCCAGTGGGGCCCCTTCTGGAAAGTTCCCCTCATGGATGGCCCTCTGTGCTGGAGAAGGAGGCTAGAGCAGGGTGCGTGCAGGTTGGCCAGGAAAGGAGGGTTGGTGGTCCTGTCGCTGAGCATGTGAGGGCTGGGACAGGAAATTCCTGTGATGCCTGGTTGAGCTTGTGTGTCTGGAAAACCCTTACAGGATTTTGGCATCTGGCAATCCTTACAGGATTGGGGCATCTTAAAATATTTGAGTTGTGTAGTAACATCAGTGCTTAACGTTCTAAAGAGAACAACTGTCACCTCTGCCTAGCCAGCTCTAGGCCCTGCCCCCCCGTAGTGGGCTGGCTGGTCACTGCCCAGCCTCTTTCTACTTGACCAGCTGAGGGTCTCCCTAAGAAGCTGCATTTGTTTCTGATCTTCCTGTAAATGGTGGCACACAGAAGCGCTGGGTCTGGCTGCCTGTCAGACACCAGAGTGGGGTCTGCGAGGTGAGCCAGATGGAGCTAGAAACAGCCGTCCCTGGGTTCTCATTCAGGTCACAGGGTGCATTGACCCACCTGCCCAGGGACAGCAGGGCATTTCCACCGGTGCTGCTGTGAGGCTCTCGGGCTGGTGCTGAAGGGGTGCGTCTTAGCAGGTGAGGGAACCCTTCCGGGATAGTTAGGGGGCCACGCCCTCCTGTGAGGCTCCAGACAGCACATGCTCCTGTCTGCCCTTCTCCCGGCAAGGCGGGGACAGTGGGTCTCATTGCTCTGTGTCTTCTCCATCACCAGTTGGATGGCAGCTCCTCAGAGGCTCACTGGCTGGTGCGTTGTCCTGTCCTGTGAAGCGCGCGTTTCAGTCTCTGGCCAGTTTTCTGTTTGGTTATCTGTCAAGTCTGATTTGTAAGCCATTTGTCAGGGGTGTGAGGCCCGTCTTTTCTGCTCTGCAGTTTGCCTTGGTGTGCCCTTTATCATGGGTGGGACAAGAGTTCTTAATGTAGTATCATAAAATATTTCTTAAATGTTACGTATTGAACTTGATTTCTCAAATATTGCGTTGGCCAAAAAGTTGGTTTAGTTTTTTCCACCTGATGGCTCTAGTAGCACTTAGTTGTCTTTAAGTTCACTCAAAATGTTAGTTAGATTGCATTGTGTCAGCATGCATTTTAAAAAGACTTATCAGAACTGGTGAATTTTTGTGCAGCCATTTTAATATTGAAGATGGAAGAAAATATGCAACATTGTCAGTGTATTGTGCTTTGTTAATTCAAGAAAGGTAAAAACTCGACTAAAACACACAAAGAGATTTGTGCAGAGTATGGAGAAGGTGCTGTGACTGACCAAATGCCTCAATAGTGGGTTGTGAGGTGTCTTTGGTACTGTTGATATTTTGGCCAAATAATTCTTTGCTGTGGAGCTGTCTTATGCATTGGAAGATGTTTAGCAGCATCCCCTGAACTCTCCCCACTAGGAGCCAATAGCAGGAGATAGCTGGCACACTCAAAATATCCAAATCAATAAAGTTATTGCTGAAAATGAAAGATGTATCTCTTATTTTATGGAAAAAAACTAAACAGACTATTTGGCCAACCCAATACCAACAATAAAGATGGAAAAAAATCAGCCCTGGCTGGTGTGGCTCAGTGGATCGAGCACTGGCCTGTGAAACCGAAACATCGTTGGTTTGATTCCCAGTTGGGGCACATGCCTGGGCTGCAGGCCAGGCTGCCAGTGACAGAGGCGCATGAGAGGCAACCGCACATTGATGTTTCTCTCCCTCTTTTTCTTCCTCCCTTCCTCTCTGTAAAAAATAAATAAAATCTTGAAAGAAAGAGAAAGAAAGGAAAGGAAGAAAATAAAGGAAGAAAGAGAGAGAGAGAGAGAGATTGACCTGCTGCTCCCCCATCCATGCATTTATTGGTTGATTCCTGTATGTGTACCGACCAGGGACTGAACTCTCAACCCTGATGATGCTCCACCTGAGTACTCATCCAGGGCTCTTTTGCCCGTTTTTAAATTGAATTGTCTTCTTATTGAGTCCTGAGACTTTATATATAATGGGTACAATACTTTATATGTACATATGTATTTTATTTTGGATTATTAGATGTAACATTTGTGATATTTTCCCCAGTCTATGATTTGTCTCATTTTTTAAAAATGCTGTCTTTTTTTTAAAAGATTTTATTTATTTATTTTTAGAGAGAGGGGAAGAGAGGGAGAGAAACGTGTGAGAGATACATTGACCGGTTGTCTCTCACATACCCCAACTGGGGGCCTGGCCTGCAACCCAGGCAGGTGCCCTGACCTGGAATAGAACTAGCGAGCCTTTGGCTTTCAGGCCGGCACTCAGTCCACTGAGCCACACCCGGCAGGGCAAAATGCTGTCTTTTGAAGTGTAAGTTTTTAACTTTAATGAGGTCCAGTTTACCACTTTTTTTGTCCTTTATTGGCTCGCACTTTTGGTGTTGTGTCTTAAGAACAATACCTAACCCAAGATCACAAAAAAATGTTTCCTGTTTTTCTCTGAAAGCCTGATTACTTTTAGATTGTACATTTAGGTCTATCTATGACCCATTTCCAGGTATATGTATAGTGTGAGGTTAGGTTCTAGGTTCACTTTTTTAAGTAGAGATACCCAACTGTCCCAACACCATTTGTTGAAAAGACTATCATTTACCCTACTGAAATGTCTTCATATCTTTGTTGAAATCAGTTGGCCATAGATATAAGTTTATTGCTAGACTCTCAATTCCATTAAACTACATGCTTATTATCCTTACACAAATAAATTTTATTAGTGTTGCTTTATAGTAAGTTAAAAATATTTTTTTTATCCTCACTCAAGGACATTTTCCCATTGCTTTTAGAGAGAAGAAGGGAGAGAAATGTCAACATGAGAGACATCGATCGTTAGCCTCTGGCCAGCGCCCCGGACAGGGCTTAGACCTGCAGTCTAGGCACGTGCCCTGGCTGGGAACCGAACCCTCAACCTTTCAGTTACAAAACTCCAACTGAGCCTTGCCGGCCAAGGCTAGAGTACGTCTTGAAATTAGGCAGTGTAAGTCCTCCTACTTTGTTCTTTTTCAAAATTGTTTTGGCTCTTCTAGGTCCTTTGTATTTGCATATAACTTTTAGGATCAGCTCGTTGCTTTCTCCCAAAATCCCACTGGGGTTTTGATAGGAATTGCATTGGATCTATACATCAATTTGGGGAGAAGTAACACTTTTTAAAACTACTTTTTTATTGTATAATCTTTATTATATTTTTTCCATTGCCATTTAGTCCCCTTACATACCCTCCCCCCCAGCAATCACCACACTGTTGTCTGTGTCCATGAGTCCTTTTTTCTTTTTGTTCAATCCCTCCACCCCCTAACCTCCCCCGGCTCAAATAGCTGTCATCTGCTCTCCATCTATGAGTCTGTCTGTTTTGCTTTTTAGTTCAGATTGTTCATTAGATTCCACATGAGTGAGATCATGTGATGTTTGTCTTTCTCTGACTGACTTATTTCATTTAGCATAATGTTCTCCCGGTCCATCTATACTGTTGCAAAGGATAAAATTTTCATCTTTTTTATGGCCGAGTAGTATTCCATTGTGTAAATGTCCCATAGTTGTTTTATCCACTCATCTACTGATGGACACTTGGCCTGCTTCCATATCTTGGCAATTGTAAATAATGCTGCAATGAACATAGCGGTGTTTTTTTTTACTTCTTTTAAAAAATTTTTTCAATAAAAATGTTATTTTTAGAGAATGGGAAGGGGAGGGGAAAAGGGAGAGAAAAAGAGAGGGAGAGAAACATTGATTGGCTGCCTCTCCTATGCACCTTGATAGGGGACTGAACCCTATGTGACCTGAATGGGGATGGAATCTGTAACCCAATCATGTGCTCTGACCGGGAATCGAACAGGTGACCTCTCACTTTGTGAAACAGTGCCCAACCAACTGAGCCACATAGGGCCAAATTTATTGAGGTGAGGTGACATTGGTTAATAAAATTATATAGGTTTCAGGTGTATAATTCTATAATATATTATCTGTATATTGTGAGAATTGACATCTTAAAAATAAATACACCTTTTAAATCATCGACTATCTGTCCATTTACTTAGATCTTTAATTCCCCTTATCAGTTTTTTAGTTTTCAGTATATAAATCTTACATTATTTTTGATAAATTCCTCAGTTTATCATACTATTATGAATGGAATTGTTTTCTTAATTTCGATTTTAGCTTATTAGTTTACAGAAACAAAATGGATTTTTCTTTATACATTTTGTATTCTGGGACTTTGTTAAACTTAATTAGTTCCAGGTATGTGTGTGTATCTGGATTCCTTAGAATTAACTAAATGTAGGGTCAGGACTTTTTTTTTAAATTGAGTTGAGAGAGAGGAAGTGGAAGAGAGAAACATGGATTTGTTGTTCCACTTACTCATGCATTCATTGGTTGCTTCTTGTATGTGCTCTGACCAGAGATTGAACCCACAGCTGTGACATATTGGGATGATGCTCTAACCAACTGAGCTACCTGGCCAGAGCCAAGGACATTTTTACTTCTTCCAATATGTCTACTACTTTTTCCTTTTTTCTGTGTTCCTTACTGCATATGCAGTAGTGCTGAGTAGAAGTAGCAGGAGCAGACCAGGCATTCTTGCCTTGTTCCTGATTTTACAGGTAAGCATTCATTCATTCACTATTTCTATGATGCTAGTTGGTTTTCATAGATGCTGTGACAGGCAGTGATGTTCCCAACCAAAGATATCCATGACATTATCCCTTGAGTCGTGAATATGTCAGGTTCCATAGCAAAGGGGAACTGAGATCAGTAATCAGCTGACCTTAAAATAGACTCAATGGGTTTTCCAAGTAGACACAGTGTAATTACAAGGGTACTTCAAAGTGGAAGAGGGGGTCAGAAGAGGTCCTCCTCTTCTGGAGGAATGTTCCCTCCCCTACTTTCTGCAAGAGCTTGAAAGTGATTGGTGTTACTGATAGAATGCATTAGTGAAGACATTTGAGCCTGGGCTTTCCTTTGCATAAAGACTTAAGACTTTTTATTAATTCAATTTTCTGTTGTAGGTTTATTCTGATTTTCTGCTTCTAAGTCAATTTAAGTGATTTTTAAATTTTAATTATTTTTAAATGTTATTTATTTGCTTTTAGAGGGGAAGGGAAGGGACGGAGAGAGTGAAAGAGAGGGAGAGAAACATCAATGGGTGGTTGCCTCTTGTACGCCCCCTGCTGGGAACTGGCCTGCAACCCAGGCATGTGCCCTGACTGGGAATCAAACTGGCGATCCTTTGGTTCGCAGGCCTACTCTCAACCCACTGAGCTACACCAGCCAGGGCTTTTAATTTAATTTTTAAAAAGATTTTATTTATTTTCAGAGAGGGAAAGGGAGGGAGAAAGAGAGGGATAGAAAACATTAATATGTGAAACACTGATCAGTTGCCTCTTGTACGTGCGTCAACTAGGTGTGTGCCCTGCAACCCAGGCATGTGCCCTGACTGGGAATCGAACTGGTGAACTTTTGCTTTGCAAGACAACGCCCAACCAACTGAACCACACTGGTCAAGGTAAGTGATGTATTTTTTTTTTGGAATTTGTCCATTTCCTAAGTTATCTAGTTTATTGGTATAGAGTTTTCCTACTATAGATGCTCCTTAACGTTGTAGTCATCCTGATGAACCCAAGGAAGTGGAAAATGCACTTGACACACCTAACCTACTGAACATCATAGCTTAGCCTAGCCTACCTTAATTGTGCTTGGAACACCAACATTGGCCAGCAGGTGAGCAAAATCAATGACCACAAAGCCTATTCTATAAATAAAGTGTTGACCATCTCATGTAATTTATTACGTGTATCATTTTTGCATAGTGTAAGTCAAACCACCATTGAGTCGGGACCATCTCTGCGTTCCTTTGTAAGCCCTTTAACCCCTGTAGGGTCGTTAGTGATGCGCTGTTTTTCAGTCATCATTTGGTAAAATTTGTGTTCTCTCTTTCTTGCTCAGTATAACTAAGGATGTATCAATTTTATTGATCTTTTCAAAGAACTTGGTTTTTCTGTTTTTGTTTGCTTTCTATTTCAGTTCCTCTCTGATTATTATTTCTTCTGATTCCTTTGGGTTTTGTTTGGTCTTCTGTTTCCTAGTTTCTTAAGGTTGAAACCTAGGTTTTTCTTCTTTGAGGTCTTTCTTTTTTTCTCATACAGTTGTTAAAAGCAAATAAACTTTCCTCCAGCACTGCGTTAGACACATGCACACATTTTGGTACGGCATGTTTTCATTTTTACTCTTATTTGACCCACCTGCTGTTCAGGAATGCGTTATTTAACTCCCAGACATCGGGGCATGTTTCTAGACTTCATTCTGTTGTAGGCATCTAATTCCACCAGGGTTAGAGAACATACATATTGTATGTAATTTCAGTCTCTTAATGTCTATGGTGACTTATTTTGTGGCTTAAGATATGGTCTATCCTGGAAAATGTTTCATAGCTACCTGAAGAGGAAGTCGGTGGAATGTTCTATAAATAAGTAGATTCACCTGAATGAAAGTGTTCAATCTTCTTTATTTTTGCTGATGTTTGTCTAGTTGTCCTAGAATCTTCATTTATTATTGCTCAATTACCTACTTTTCCTTTCGGTTTCTAAGATTCTTTTTCTTCATTGACTGCCCTATCACCTCTGCCCATTGAAACCAGATGTGAGGTGTCTGTTGCTGTAACAGAGGAATGTTATAACAGAAATCATAGAGAAAAGAAAAATTATGGTTGTAGAGCTTAAGTTAAGGTCACGGCCTAAGAATATTTGCTGACAAACAGAAAGCACAGAAAGACTCTGAGCTAGGGTTCCAGGTAGAGGGCGAAAAAAGAGAAAGGACCTGGTTCTCAGTGTCCTGCCTCCTCGGCCTGCCTCCTGCCCTACACACTCACCTGGCCTCAGTTGGTTCCCAGATGGGTGTGGGGTCTGTGCTCAGGTTCAAGCAGACAGAGGCATGTGGGGGGAATGTGTGTGTCCTGGGCCTTTCTCTCAGGATCTATTCAGGGTCCCTAGACCAGGCTCCCTACATCCGTGGAGATCCACTTTTTTTCCAGGCCTCTCGGCTATCCCAACTCAGAACCAGTCATCCGTAGAAGTGGGGTGGGGGGGACCAGGAGAGGCCTCTCTTTTTACTGTTTCACTCACAGATTAATGTAATTATTACAAGTTTCAGATCACTAGGCAGAGGTGGGGGCTGCACAGCAACGTGAATGTACTAAATGCCTCTGAATTGTACACGTTTAAATGGCTAACTGTATGTTGTATGTCTCTCACTTCAATTTAAACAAATACAAGTAATTATAAAAGGTTCTTATTAGTGAAACACAGTCCTTACTAAAAGCTAGAGAGAAATGTACCATACTGGGAGTAGCATGTGACGCGGAGCAGATCAGCTATGTAGCTGTCAAAGGAACAGCAAGGACCTGGGCAGGCCGGGTGCTGGCCGGCTGGTCCAGTGGGCAGGTGGGCGGGTCCAGGAGGCATCAGTAATGGGTCACGCTAAATGCACAGGGACGTGGCTTAGTGAGAGATGGAGCCCACATCCAGGGAAGCAAGTGACAGAGCAGTGGGGAAATACTTTAACATAAAAATGCTCAAAAGGAAGAGAAGGACTCTGCTGAGTCATCGGTGACGAGGGCTGGTTTGTGTTTGACAGGGTAACTTCAGTCCCCCTCGGCCGCCTGCACACGGACAGATGGGGAAGAAATGAAAAGGAGAGGCCGTGAAAGCCCCACGCGGCCGTGCGCCTGACACGGGGCACTTGAGGGGGATTCTTAGCTTTCGTTCCTGCTGGGAAAGAGCACAGACCACCCCCCAGCAGCTGAGAAAGCAGGGGCCTGACGCTGGAGGCCAAACAGCAAAGAGAGCTCTGTTAAGGAGAGGGAACTCCTTAACAGGGAACTCCAGGCACTCATGTTACAGACTGTAGGACAATGCAAACGCTTTGTAAATGTAGGAAAGAAAAAAACAAATGCAGCTGGAGAAGAATAGAAGTAGCCCTTAAGACATTAAAAATGCCCCTGAGCGAAAACACCAGACTCAGACCAGAATTACCCTCCACAAGCCCTGAAGAAGTCAAGAGACACTGCGTGCCACTTCCTCATTTGCCAAAACCAGGCAGACTGCATGGGGAAGAGACCAGCCAACCAAACCAGCGGCTGCCGTCCTGATGGAATGGGATTTAGCCCAAGACTATAATGACAGCTTAGCACTGGAAACTGTTCACATAATTCCCCAGACCAAAGGGGAACGGTCAAATGATGCAGGAAAATTATGTGATAAGATCCAGTTCCCATTTGGGTTGGCTTCTCCCAAAGGAGAAAAAGGAAGGAACGTGCTCAATGTGATGACAGCGACTCAGCCTGGCTGCCGACCTTGAGGGCCTAGCGGCCCTCTGCGCCTCTGCCAAACCTGCCACTCCCTCTTGGCAACACTGCTCGCCTGGTTTCCCTCCACCTCATGGGCCCCTCTGGCTCCGGACTGATGAGCCTGACACTCTGACCTCTCTCTCTCTTGCATGATGGCACCTGTCTCCTGGCTTTAGGACTCGCCCCCGTGCTGGCCACTCCCTCACATGCATTTCCAGGCTGGACCTTGCCCTGAGCGTCTTCTGCCTGCCCAGGTGTTTCACAGGCATTTTAAACACAACCTGTCCAAACCCAACCCCACATGTGTCCAGTAAGTAAATGGACACAGAGTCCCCTTAATTTAGCACTCACAGTTCAGATCCAAGCTGGGAGCAGCCTTAGCCTCCACCTCAACTCACACTGGGAACCTGCCACCTGTCCCGCCTCTGCCTGGCCTTCCCTAGGCTGCCACCCCAGCTTCCTCTCCGGCAGCCCTGCCATGACACTCAGAGAAGTCCTTCGTAGGGTCAGCTGTGACCTGCCTCTTCACACGTCAGGGTAGATGCCAAGGTCCTCACACGACCTGGACACTGACCCACTGCCCTCCCCGCGCTGTCCTCACAGGCTTGCTCCTCTGCAGACCTGCCCCTGCAACTCTGCGCTTGCTTCTCTCTCTGAGTCCCCAGGCCGCTTGCTCCCTCAATCTCCTCAGTTTTTCACTCTCATGTCGCCTCCTCAGTGAGGTCTCCCCTTAGCCACTCTATTTAAGGAGAAGTCATGGGTGCTCTAAGTACCTTTTCCTGCTTTATTTTGTCTCCTCCACATGACCTGCAGGCACTTCAACCACCTTCACTGTCTGCATCCCTCCACCAGAACAGCAGCTCAGTGAGGGCAGGGCCTTCTGTCCGTTCACTCTGGATCCCCGGAGTGTCCACACCTGCCACACCATCAGTATTCAGACACTTATTAAGTTAATGAAGTCAGAATAAAGGTCACCGTGCCCACTTGCTTTGCTTTAACATAGGGAGATGTGGAAAACAAATGTCCTATTGTTGTGCTGGGACCTCAAAACAGCTACAAAGGAAAGAACATCAGGGTGAGCAAGTGTAGAGGTTCTCAGGAACACAGAAGACTGCTCTTGACCACTGGAGCAATTTAAAAGAAGGTGTCATTGCCCTGGCCAGGTAGCTCCATTGGTTAGAGCACTGTCCCGATATGCCAAGGTTGCAGGTCCATCCCCAGTCAGGGCACATACACGAATCAACCAATAAATGCAAAAATAAATGGAACAACAAACCAATGTTTCTGCCTCTTCCTCCCTCCCTCTAAAGTCAATGTAAAAAAAAATCTTTAAAAGGTGCCATTTACAACACATCAAAAAAAAAAAAAACAAAGTACCAGGGACCAGATGCTCCCAGAGAGCTCGCCTCTGGGGAAAAGTTAGAAAATCTGATAGAAAGGTACCCGCCAGATAATCAAAAATTTCTCCAGCCTTTTGTCCCTATGGAGCAGAAGGAGCCTCTAATTCCTTGGGATTCCCCCAGCCACCCGAGTTTGCACTGATGAGGTGACTCAGGGGGGCTGTCACACCCAAAAGACCTACCTTGTGATCAAAGGGTTGGATGTGGGAGGGGCTGGAGTTCAACCGTGGCCACTGATTCCACGGCCGACATAGTGACACCCCAAACCATCTCGACAGTGAAGCCCGGGGAGTGTCCTGTAGGTGAGCGCCCTGATGTGCTGGGGCAGGGGGACATATCTGCATTTCAGAGAAAGGGCAGAGCTCAGCATTCCAGGGACCCCCAGACCCCACCCTATGGGTCTCTTCACTTAGCCAGTCCCGGTTTGTATCCTTTATAATAAATAAAAGTGTTTTTATCCTATCCTTTATAACAAAATCAGAACTACGGTGTCTCCTGAATTCCAAGTCATCCTAGTGAGTTGCTGACTGAGGGGCTCATGGGAACCTTTGTAGCCAGTCAGAGTGCAGGCGGCCCGGGGGTCCCCAGAGCCCAGCAGTGTCTGTGGTGAGGGCGGTCACGTCAGGGACCGTGCCTCCACCTGTAGGGCCGCACTAACACTGGTGGTCAGCGTCAGAGGTGCGCTTTGGTGGCACGGTGTGGGTGGCACTAGAGATGCAAGTGGGTGGACAAGCAGCATGTTCAGAATCTGACACTGTCCATGTCACGAAGTCATTTCTTCCAATCCAATGAGTCACTGTTACTCCGGCTCAAATCTCAGGTATCAGTACCCTAACATTTACAAGTCAGAGCAAAGGTCCAACACTCTTCTGAAGGATGAGGTTGGGTCACGTCCCTTCCTGGAAATGAAGAATTACTCTAAAGTTGTAGTGACAGGAAGTGTAGGGCCAGTGTCAGGACAGACGGACACACGACAGAACATGGAGCCGGGAAACGTGCTGCACCAGGGTGCTCACCAGGGCTGGCAGGGCCGACAAAGGAGGGACACCCAGGGGCCCGTAACCAGCATAAATAGCATTTTCATGTGAATGACAAACCTCAGTGTGAAAGGCGAAACAAAAAACAACTGGATGAAATTATAGGAAGGCATCAGAGGAGGCAAGGAGTTGTTGAACAGGACACAAAAGCATTTACCATGAAGTGAAAAAAGAGATGCATTTGACTATAATAAATTAAGAATTTCTTCAACAAGACCAGAGTGTGAAGCCAGCAGGAAACGAGGTGGTGACCGCACACACGCACAACCAAAGAACTCACGCAGCATGCCATAGGGAATGGAAGGCCTGCTCAGTGAGAAGTGACACTTGGTCTTGGCTGGTGTGGCTGGCTCAGTTGGAGCACTGTCCCATAACTAAAGGGACAATTCCCAGTTGGGGCATATACCTAGGTCACAGGTTCAATCCTTGGTCTGGGTGTATATGGGAGGCAACTGATGGATGTTTCTCTTTCACATTGATGTTTCTCTCTATCCCTTTCTCTTCCCCTTTCTCTCATTTAGAAGCAATGAAAAAAAAAATGTCCTCAGGTGAGGATAAAAAAAAAGAAAAGAAATAAAACCTAGTAGAAAACTAGGGAAGAACCTAAGAGGAGAGGCCATTCACAGACGTGGAAATCCCAATGGCCAATAAATGTGTAAAAAACACTCAACTTCCCCAGTAACCAGGGAGATGCTGGTGAAGCCTCCATGGAGTGCTGTCATTCCACATTCTCCAGATGAGCAAAAGTAAACAAGTGTAAACCCCAGGTGTGGCACTGGTGTGCGTTTGCCCACTGACACAGTGGATCGGTTCACTGTACTAGAGGGGCCAGATGTTCTCCTGAGTTCAAACGCACATCTTTCCATCCAGCATTTCCACTGCCAGCTGCAGCAGGGGCTGGAGGAGAACGGGTCAAAGCTGTGAATCCAGACCCAGGACACAGGCCACGTGTCCACTGTCGACTGTGAGAACACTGGCCCCACAGACCAGGGACAGCGCCAGAGACCACCCAGCAAGTCCTGGAGGGCAGCTGCAGGACCCCAGCCCACTGAGGGAGGGCACCCATTCTTGAAGGCTCAGCTCTCCCAGAGGACCAGGAGGAGGGATGACCCTGGTCAGCTGGGTGGTGGGGCATGTTTTCCTTATATTACCTACATTTCATACATGTTTTGTTTCTACTCTTTGATATTTAAATATGCAGTCAGTAACAGGAACTGAGAGAGGCAGGGTCGTGGAGGACGCTGGGGAGAGGGGAATCTGCTGGCAGTTGGTTAAAACGAGAACCACTCCTCCTGAGCACAGCCTTCCTTCCTGCAGCCGGGGAAGCAGTGCGTGCTGGTGGGAACTAGCAGCTACCTCAGTGTCCCTGGGGTGGGGCTGTCAACGACACACGAGACACCTGGTGAAGCAGGCACCAGGCCCAGAGGTCCACATGGACCTCTGCGGCCTCCAGGGTTTCCAGGTTTCACAAAGCGACGGGACACCATGTCCACAGACATCTGTGGTGGCATCTCCACAGCTGCTACAAAGGCATAGAATGAAGGACCCATGAAAACCCCGGCCCATGACCCCCCGACGTGTGGGGAAGCTGCCGGTCAGAGAGCTTTGGCTCTCTCTAGAATGCTCAGTCTTCGGGCAGGAATGTCTCTGTGTGATTTCCATGTAATTTTTAAATGTCCTGGGTTCCTAGACTCACGGCAGCATGGCCCATGCAGGCAACTGCAGAGTGGCATGCGCCCCAAGTTCAGCCAAGAACGGGAACAAATGGCCTTTGGGATGTGAGGACACTGGGGAGAGTGGTAATAGACAGCCATGCTTCGTCACCAGCTGTCCGGGATAAGGAGTAAAAGTGGTACCAACAGAGGTGGTGGCACACGGTCTGTGCGGGCATCGTCACAACAGGACCAGACGCCAGTGCCTGGCACGATTCTTTTGTCACAGACAGAAGCCAAACTGAAAATATCACACACAGAAGAAAACTTACAGATCCAGGAAAAGTTATTTGGGAACAAACACCCCTTCATTCTTCCACCAATGGTCCTCTGGGTGTGGGCCACCCACCCGAATCCTATCCCCACCCCCTCCCACCTAAACACCTGAGTGCCGTCAGGACGTTCCACGGCTGCCCCTCCCCACTCCTCCTTGCTCGGACAGCCCACCCTCTCTGCCTGGGAAGGGAGTCGGTGCGTGCAGCTTACCCAGCATGCTTGGAGCCTAGGACCAGCCTGACACTGCAGCTAAGGAGCCACACCTGGCATGGTGGCTTCCCAGAACGGCCGCAGTTCAAGTTTTCTCAGGCAAAAGCAGAGGGCACAGCTGCAGAGTTGGGGCACCCACACAGAGAGCTCAGCCTCAGGCTCGCCCACTCTACCACTGGGAGGAAGGACCTGGAAACCTCTGCCTGCTCGGCCCTGTGCGGGTTAGACCTTGAGCAGGGCGGCAAGGTGCCAACATTCATGCCCCACAGCCACGTGGGCACCCAGTGACTGTCCACCGCAGATGGCGTCCTGATGTCCCTCCCATCAGCTCCTTTGTCCACAACAGTCCCTGGGAATGTCCCCAGCACAGGCCAGCCTTTGCAGGGATTGGGGTGTGTGAAGTTTGGACCACAAGGGTACCGCATGCCAGGGGTTCCCAGCTCAAGCCCCCAGGCCTCGCCTAGCCTCTATCCTCACTGCATCAATGACGCAGCCCAGGTAGGTGCTCAGGGCCTGACTACATCAACACAGAAATGACTCTGTGAAGATGATGACACAGAACCCTTGAGAGGATGACTTCTTCTAGAAGTAGCTGGGGGAGGGAAAGGAGAAGAGCGCACCTCCTTCCACGTGCCCTGTTCCGGAGAGCACAGGGCTGCTGGCCTTGACAGGAAAGGCGGACAGGCATCACTGGGGTGTCATGCAGGGGCCCCACAGAAAAGCTAGAGAACACACAGTCTACAAGCAGAACTTCCAGGGATAAATACTTTCTAAATTCCTCTCTTATAAATACGCATTAAAACATTTGATAACACAAGCAAAGGACTCTGAAGTTAATTTAAAATTAAACCAAGACTCAATTTCCTACCCTCCCAGCAGGAAGTTCACCTAAAACACCTGAATACCCAAATGTACTTGAAGTCAGCAGCCATGGGCACCCCAGGCCCCATGGCCACCTCAGTCCCGGGGCACCTTGAAATGGTCCTTCTCTTTGCGGATGGCCCTCATGGTGGTGACAGGGTCCGCCTCGCCCGCGTGCTGCTGCACAGTCTTCTCCCTGCGGAGCCAAGCATCAGGCTGCAGGCTGTGAGCCCCACCTGCTGCCCTCCCAGGACACCAGGGAAGAGAAGAGCCTGGAGGAGTCCGGGCATTCTTAAAAATGAAATGCAATGGCACACGGCCAACTTGGGTGTTCCTAACAGTGGCTGGCATGCTGCCTGAGCCCAACCCTGCTGGCAACCCAGAGAGCAGGGACATCAACCCCATGCTGGCGTCCAGCACTGCCCAGCACTATGAGGCTCCCCAGGGATGCACCTCTCCCACCTATGAGTTCTGACCCCATGCGCTTGCTAGGGCACCAAGGAAGTGTTCCTCCTCCCGCCATGCCCCCCCTCCCACCTCTAAGAAAACATGTCTGGTTCTGTGGCTATACTTAATCAAGATTTCAGTGCAGTCTCCTCCACCATTTGGGGTCTCCAGAAGGAGTTTCAGCGAGGGGACACAGTGTTTGAGTGAAGCGGAGGCTGAGACGTCCGAGGATGGCACGGGCCCCTGCCTGCACCCTCACCTCACTCTCATGAACGGATTATAGGTGAACTCCTCTGCAATGACAGACGGTACTGTGGGTTCTCCGATACTGTATTTCTCCTGCAAAAGAAACGCACCCCTTTAATACAGAAACTTCTAAATACCTTCATTCCAAAATACCTTCTCATGATCTTAAAACCATCATCTGACGGAGAAGGCAAAGGGAGCAGGCAGGTTGGTGTAAGGTCAGGCCCCTTTCTGCTGTGGAGATGTGGGTGTTGCAGCTGCCACCAACAGCTCGTCCTCCGTCCCTTGCAGCCTTGGAGGTGGAGGGGACATGGAGCTTCCTTTCTATTAATATGAAGTTTATGTTTTACATTACAGAAGCAGTAAACAGCAAAAATGCGGAAAACAGAGAAAAGAGGAAAACACCCACCGGCCGACTCGCAACACAGTGCATGCGTCATGCACAGCTCATTGCTGGGACGAACTGGAAGAAGACAATGTCACCCCTCCCTGGATGACAGCCCACTCCAGAGGGTGCTAAGTTCTCATCACGAGGTGTTCAGGCAGGGCTCCCCCTACACGGGCTCCCAAGGGAGGAGCACCCAGGAAGAACCCTCGATGGGCACCTTGTCATCTCAGCCAGGATGATCTTGCCCCCGACCAACACTGGCTGAGGCAGAGAGAAGATAAAACTCAGGCTGTTTGGCCAACTGTCAGCTTCTATAGAAACTCTACAGGAAGGTCAGAATTAACAGCTGGTGGTCTCCACCCTCCTGGCAACCCTTGCCCTTCTGCCTAGCTAACCCAGAGTATCGCAGGGCAAGAGCTCGGACAATAGCTGCTGACACCCGAGCCCAGGCTTCCTGACCATCAGGTGCCTCAGACCCGAGGGTCTGGATCTTACCACCCCCAACACTGTGACCACTGGCACCAACAAATAATCCTTCCGCTACTTTGAAAGAATATATGCACCCCTATGTTCACTGTAGCATTATTTACCATAGTCAAAATTTGGAAGCAGCCCAAGTATCCATCAGTAGATGAGTGGATAAAACAGCTACAGTCCATTTACACAATGTAATACTACTTGGTCATAAAAAACAAGGGAATTTTATCCTTTGCAAAGCAAGGATGGACCTGGAGAACATTATGCTATGTGAAATAAGCCCATCGGAGAAAAGATAAGTATCATATGATTTCAATCAAATGTGGAATTAAATGAACTGAATTAGCAAGCAAAATAGAGACAGACTAATAGATAGACAGCAGGATGACACCTCTGAGGGTGGATAGGCAGGGTGGAGGGATCGAGCAAAAAAGGAGAAAAAAGAAAAAAACACACGGACATGGACAACAGTGTAGTGACTGCACGGGGAGGGGGTGGATGAAGGTGGAAGAGGGTATGGGGGATAAATGGTGGTGGAAAAAATACAATAAATAAAATAATAAGAACAAGTAAATAAATAGGGCCTTTAAAAAAAAAAAGAAAATCCTTCAGCCGTGAGAGAGGTATCCAGTAGGAATCTGGCAGAAGGTCAAAATGAAGGTTCACTGCTAATCTCTGTTCTTTCCCTTCTGGGAAAAACAAGCTTAGAATATTCCATGATACCCTCTGTGCTACTCCAGTATTCACTTCTCCTAAAAAGTCTTACTCTGTCGCCTGTGAGGGAAGAAAACAAGTTAATGCTTCGAAGGCCAATTCTGAAACAGGCCCTCACGCAGTGGGCCGGGGGTGTGTGCACTGTGGTAACCTCTTGGATCACCTATCCAAGTCAGCGCCAGCGCGCACGGATTTCCCTACAGAAGCGGGAAAGAGGCAGAAGCGTAGACACTGCAGCACAGTTCCCAAGAGCAAGAAAGTCGGAAACCCTAAGTGTCTTCCCTAGTGGGATTGGTAAAATGATGCCTCGGTGCCATTCACACATCAGTGCATTTGAAAGTAAGACGGGCGACAGACAGCGGTAAGACAAGCACGGTGAAATGTCAGCAGCGGAGAGGAGGCGTTAGGGACATGAATGTTCACTATGAAATTCCTTCAGTGTTTTTATGTGTGAAAATTCTCATAATAAATGTTTAAAAGGCTAAAAAAGTTTAACACAATTCATTACAAGCCATGTGTCAAAGAAGCAATCACAAAGGATATTTTTTAAATATTTCAAATTGAAGATAATGAAAATAACATTTGAAAAGTTGTGGGATGCTGCTAAAGCAGTGCTTGGAAGGAAGTTTTAGCTGTAAGTGCTCATATTAGAAAAGGAGAAAATGGTAATGGAAAAAATATACTAAAGATAATAAATAAATAAAAAGGAGAAAGGTCTAAAATCAATGAACTCAGGTTCCATATTAAGAATCTATAAAAAGAAGGGCAAAGTATATTCACAGTAAGTAGATGGAAGGAGTTTTAATAAAGAAGAGCAGAAATCGGTGCAGTAGAAAAACAAACAAGGAAGATTTAGACAAAAGTCATTCTTATTAAAAATCAACAAAATGTCCCTGGCTGGTGTAGCTCAGTGGCTTGAGTGCAGGCCTGAGAACCAAAGGGTCACTGGTTTGATTCCCAGTCAGGACACATGCCTGGGTTGCAGGCCAGGTCCCCAATAGGGGGCATGCAAGAGGCAACCACACGCTGATGTTTCTCTCCCTCTCTTTCTCCTTTCCTTCCCCTCTCTCTAAAAATAAATAAATAAAATCTTTATTAAAAAATCAACAAAATTGGTAAGAATAGTGAAGAAAAAGGACACAAATTACCAACATAGCAGAAAATTTTGACCTCGGTAAAAGCAGAGATTTCTTAGTTGGGAGACAAAAAGTATGAGCCATAAAAGAAAGTTAATATGCTGGACTTCACCAGAATTTAAATGCTTTTCAAAAGACATTGTTGAGAAAATAAAAGTCAAGCCACAGAATATGAGAAACTATTCACCACACTGTATCTGACAAAAAACTTGTATCCAGAACATACTTTTTAAAGATATCCTCTTATTATTCAGTAAGAAGAAGACAATCCAACATTTTAAATGAGCAAAAGATTTGAAAAAACACTTCACAAAATGGCCAGTAAGCGTATAAAATGATGCTCGGCATTAGTGGGCACCTGGTAAATGCAACTTAAAATCACAGTGAAACACCACTATACAACCATTGAAATGATTACAGTTAGACTGACAACGAGTGTTGGTGAGGATGTGGAACAACCAAACTCTCATCCTCTGCTGGCAGAAATGTAACATAATACAAATACTTACAAAAATAATTTTGACAGTTTCTTTACAAGTCAAATATATACCTAATCCAACCCAGCTATGTCACCCCTAGGCATTTACTCAAGAGAAATGAAAACACGTCACACAAAGACTTGCACAGAAAAGCTCACAGCAGCTTTATTTACAACAGCCAGTTACTAGAAACCAAACAGACGCCTATCAGTAGATGAGTGGACACACAAATACGGTATATCCAAGCAGTGGAATACTATTCAGCAATACAAAGGAGCTCATGTTACTGACACATGCAACAACACGAATTCACCTCAAAATCATTCTGCATACCATATAGTTCCATTTGTATAAAAGGCTGTACTAGAAAATGCAAACTGACCTCTAGCGGCATACAATAAATCAGTAGTCCTCCGGAGCAAGGGCAGTGAAAAGGAGGCAAGAGGAAGACTCGAGGGTGAGGAAATGTCCTGTGACCTCACTGTAGTGGTAGTTGTTTCACTGGTATACACGTCTGTCAAAATTTGCTCAGTTCTTCACCTTAAACTGATGCAGTTTATTACACGTTTACTGAACCTTAGCAAAGCTGATATTAAAAAGGGAACAAACAGTATGAAAACCCTGGCAATAAATTGAAAACCTTGATGAAATGGACAAATTCCTTGAAAGATACAAGTTGCTAACAAAACTAACTCAGGAAGATATAAAAATCTAATAGCCCTACACAAAATAATTAATTCATAACAAAAAAATCTTTCCACAAAAAGAATTCAATATCTTACAGGAACAAAGTTAAAAGACACATGGACAAAAACTAGAGGAAGGGTGGTAATGGGAGGGAAGTTGGGAGGGTGGGGTGGGTGGGCTGGATTGGGAGTAAAGGGGAGAAAACTGTATTTGAACAATGATTAAAATAAAATTGAAAAATAAAAATTAAAAAAAGAATTCAATATCCACATGGCTTCAGTGGTGAATTGTAACCAACATTAATGAAAGAAATAACAATGATCATAGAAAACTCAGAGAAACTACAAGGAGGAGACACTTTTTCATTTTATGAGGCCAGTTACCTTGATATTAAAACCAGACAAAGACGATGCAAGAAAATAAAACTACAGACCAATATCCCTTAAGGACGGAGACATAAAAATAGACTCTAGCAACATATGAAAAGGATAATAATAAACTGTGACTAAGGCTTATCCAGAAAGTGAGGTTGGTTTTACACCTGAAACCAACTGATGTACTACTCCACATTAACAGAGTAAGAGGGAAAAAGGTGATTATATAATAAATGAAGAAAAACTATTTGACAAACTTCACCACCAACTCATGATAGAAACTCTCAAAAAAACAGGAATATAAGTAAACTTCATCAGCCTGATAGAGGATTTATTAAAAACCCACAGCTAATGTCATTTTTAATGGTGAAAAACTGAATGCTCTGTCCTTTAAGACTGAGAACAAGCCAAATATGTCCACTCTCACCACTTTTGTTTAGCCAGTGCAATAAGGCAGGAAAAATAATAAAAGGCGTATAGATTCAAAAGAAGAAAACTGTCTCTATTAGCTGTTGACATTATTGTATGCTAACGAACAAACGGAAAAGATGCTAGAATAAGTGAGTTTAACAAAGTCACAAAGACATGAGGACCAAATACAAAAATCAATTGTATTTCTAAAGACTATGAACAATCATTTACAATAAAATCCAAAAACATTAAGTACTTAGGGATACATTTACCAAAGAAAAATTAAAGGACCTCAATAAATGGAAAGCTGTATCATGTTCATGGAAAGACTCAAATTTTTAAAAAGGATTTTATTTATTTATTTTTAGAGAGAGGGGAAGGGTGGAAGAAAGGGAGCAAAACGTCTATTGGTTGCCTCTTGTATGCCCTGACCAGGGACTGAACCCACAACGCAGGCATGGACCCTGATCGGGAATGGAATCAGCAACCTTTCGCTCTGTGGAATGATGCCCACCCAACTGAGCCCCAGTGGCCAGGGCAAGAATCAATATTGTTAAGACCTGAATTCTCTCCAAATCTTTTGTTACAACATAGTCCCAATCAAAAGTCAAGTTGACTTTTTCGTAGAAGTTAAAAGATGGTCCTAAAATTTACACAAAAATGCAAAAGGTTTAGAAGAGCCAAAATCCACTTAAAAAAAGAATAAAGTTAGAGGATTTATACTATTTGATTCCCAGACTTACCAAAAGCTACAGTAATCAAGACAGTATTGTTGATGCAGGATAAGTCACACAGATCAATGGAACAGAAAAGAGTGCAGAAGGAGATTCCTACAGGGTCCATTTTATTCAGCAAAGATGCCAAGGTAATCCACTGAGGAAAGGACAGCTTTCCAACAAATGGTACTGAGCAACTGAATGTCAACATGCAAAAAAAGTGAACTTCTACTCTTACCTTATACCATAAACAAAATATTAACTTGAAATGGATCACTGACCTATGGGTAAATTTATATGAACATAAAAGCTAGAATTAAACAACTTCTAGGAAGAAACATAGAAGAAAGTCTGTGAGGTACAGGTATGCACAGTTTTTTTTTAGGTAAGACAAAAAGCATTAAAAAATTAATAAACTGAGCTTCAACAAAAGTATAAACTTTTATTCTTTGTAAGATACTGTTAATAAAATGAAAAGCCAGGCCACAAACTGGAAGAAAATATTTGATATCTATATCTAACAAAGACTTATTTCCAGAATGTACAAGGAATTATTACAACTCAGAAGACAACCCAATTTTTTAAATAGACAAAAGATTTGAACATACACTTCACAAGGGAGACATATACAGACCAATAAGCACATGAAAAGACAGTTTCATTAGCCATCAGAGAAAACCACAGGGAGATATCACCACACACCTGTTAGAATGGCTAAAATTCAAAAGATCAACACCACCAAATGTTGGTGGGATACGGAGCAACTGGAATGCTTATGCATTGCTAGAGAAAATGCAAGATGGTACAACCAATTGGAAAACAGTTTGGTGGTTTCTTAGGAGTTGAATACACACCGTACAACCCAGCAGTTTCACTCTTAGGCACGCCCACGTGTGTCCACACAAAGACCTGCACACAAAGGTTCATGGCAACTTTATTTACAACAAGGAAAAGCTGGAAACAGCCCATGTTTCTACAGATAAGTGGATAAACAAATCCATATGAGATACTACTCAGAAATAAAAAATGAATGAATCTTAAAACTGAGGAAAAGTGCCAGACACATCAGAGTAACGTTCTATGAAAGTCTAGGAAACAGTAATCTACAGCCACAGAAAACAGACCAGTAGCTGGGGGCACTGACTGGGAAGGGGAAGGAAACCTTTGGGGACACTGTGAATGTTTTTTATTGTGATTGTGTTGGGGGTTACACAGGTACATACAAGGTCAAAATTCATGAACTGTACAATGCTCACCTGGGTACTTTTCCTTGTATGTAGATAATGCTTAATAAAACTTAGTTTTAAAAAGGTAGATGCCCATGAAAAGAATGAGCTCCCTGAGTAAACTGCTATGAGAAGAGCGGTAGGACCCAATATTAAGTAAAAAGAAAGCCACAAAGCAGTATGTATGGCTCTTTATAGCATGAGTTTTTTATATTAAGTACTCATACATGTGCAGTGTTAAAAAATGGGCTATTTATCAACTGATTAAGGTAGTATTTGAAATTTCATAGGTATTATAAGCCCACCCTCAAAAACTGATGAGGATGCTCAACAAAGCCAGATAAATTTATTTTAAAACAACTACCTGTGTGAGGCAGCCCTGCTCACTGCCCTCAGCAGAAGGGGGCTGCCCAGCCCCCGAGGCCTCCCGGAGGGGTGTGTTTCTCCCTGCCACCACTTCTCATGACCGTGACCAAGGTGGGAAGACAGACGCCTGGAGTCCAGGAGAACCTCTCTGCCTGCCCAGGGCACCTGAGGCTGTCTCCAGACCCCTCACAGAACACGCCTCCAGGACAAGTCAACCCCTGGGCTGAGCCAAGGAGCAAGTTTGGGGCCATCGTTGAAATAAATGACAAACGGCCTCCAGAGCAAAACTGCTGCCCCACAGTGCCACCTGCTGCTCAGGGCATGGGCAGTGGCTGGGGATCTGCCACTCTGGCCTGGGGGGCACTTGTTGGAAACAGACTCCCAGGCCCAGCCCAGCCCCGCTGAGTCAGAAAGGGTCTGACAGCCGCCTGGCTCCCGCTCGAAGCTTGGGAGGTCTAAACGGTAGCTTGTTTACGGCCCAGCGGAGCACTTGCTGCCTGCTCTAGAGACGATGCTTGGAGTGCCAGCAAACCGGGTCCTCCACGGCCCCAGGAGGTCACTTCACAGTGACTGACCCACAGGCTATGCCCCACTGCACAGCCCACTCACCTTGGCCCAGGCCAGTTTCTCCTGAATGGCAGCATTGCTGGGCTCCACGTGGCGAGCAAACTTGAGGTTGTTGATGGTATATTCATGGCCACAGTACACTCTCTGAGGAAAAAGCCAAACCCATGAGCCCTGAAGAGACTTATTAATCCCTCTTCAAACTCTGCAGAGACAGGCCTCAGGGGCTGTGTTAAAAAATGGGTTATTTATCAACTGATTAAGGCAGTATTTGAATTCTTATAGGTATTATAAGCCCACCCTCAAAAACTGATGAGGATGCTCAACAAAGCCAGCTAACTTTATTTTTAAAAAACTACCCATGCGAGGCAGTTCTGCTCACTGGCCCCAGGCTGGGCCAGTGACACCCAGGGAGACATGCCTGAGGACCAGGCACTCCTTGCACATATGTGAAACAATAAAAAGAAGCACATGGACAGAAAACTCACAGTTCTAGAGAAAATGCCTCGGCCCTCCCCCCACACAGGGGTAACCACGGGAGGTGGGGCAGGTGCGACAGGAGGCAAGGGGACAGAGTGGGAGGGCAGCCAGGGAACTAGATAAGGGCTCCGCCTACTGTGTCAGGAGGGAGCCGGCCCAGGACCTCGAGCAGGGCTTTGTACATCTCGTCCGCTGTCCCTTCATAGAACTTCCCACAGCCAGCCACAAACAAGGTGTCACCTGAAAGCAGACAGCCACAGAGCAGTGAGGCCACCAGTATGACCACCCCCTTGAGAGGCTGACAGTTCACTACTGGATGAGGCTGACCACCCACCATCTGTGGGCCAAGGCTTCACCTTGTCCCCGGGGCTGACTGGGGCCCAGCCTCAGATGTACCTTCCACCTAGGTACCTGACAGGGTCCAAAGACAACCCACAGTTCTTGGTTCCTACCTGTCCAGAACTTTCCACTGAAGTTTTACCCACTGGTACCCCCAGCCTCCAAACAGCTGCTCAAACCCAAACCTTAGAGTCACGCCGACTCCTCCCTTCATTGCCCAGTCCCATCAGCTATAGTGCCAAGATCCCCACACTCACTTGTCCCCACCTACCCAGCAGCCCCCTCTCAGGCCTGGCATCCAGGGCCATCCCATAACACCCTCCACCATCTCATCAGCCCCACCTGGGCATTCTGGAAGCCCCTCACAAGGGACCACAGACCACGAGGGCCCTCAAGATGCAGCCTGCCACCACAGATCACTCCTTCCTGCCTCCGACCTCCAGACAGTGTCCCCTCTGCCTGACGCCACCATGTCTCTGTGAACTGCTGCTTCCCTCTCCTGAGAACCAGCTCCATGCCAAGTGGAAGCCCACGGGCACTTGTTCTCCAGCCCCTTTACATGAGGAGGGCCTGGGACCCCTCAACACTGAGCACCATCCCTCTTCCATCAGCACTTGCAAAGCCTCTTCCCCACCCCACAGAGCAAAAGCCAAGGCTTCCCCTCAGAAAAAAACTATGGAGTGGGGTAGAGGGTAGCCTGTGAGCAAAGCCGCAACACACAGGTCAAGAACCCTGCCATCTGAGTCTGGGGACTGGCGAGAGGCCAACGAGACCCAGAGGAAAGCCAGCCACTCGGGTACAGGGTCCTGTCCAGCAACAGGCAGCACCTGCTATTTGCACACCCAGAAACTTCATGGCCCTTCTGCCACTGGGGCTAGGGGACCCAGGTCCTCATAGGGCTGCATCAGGGCAGCAAGGACACTACGAGATCTGGGGCCTCTATGCTCCTCCCTGGCAGCCAGGACCACCGTTCTCCTGCACCCTGGCTTTTGTTGTCTCTCTCTCACCCTCTGCTGCCAGCTGCCATGAGTGCCAGGGGGCATACCACCTCTCCAACAGGCCCAGCTCTCCAGCAGGCCACCCCTCCACCCCCAAGTCCTGTGGAGCTAGCCATGGTTCTAGCATCTAATGCGGCCTCCTTCCCCAGGCACCTGAGCTGTTCCTGTGGCCTTCGCACTCACTGCCATGAGCTGGGGTCCAAGACCTGAGGCCCCTGACTACCTGAATGCTTCAAACGCAAATGCCCCACTGGCCAACATGGCAGTACCCTGCTCCCTCAACCAGGCCTACCTCCCAGACCACCTTCCCCACCTCCTCCCCTGTCAGTGCTCAGTCCAGCCCACCGCCTCCCAGAGCCAAAACCACACCCTTCTCTGCACTGCCACCTCCTCTGACTACATCTTAGGGGAAAGAAGCATGGGTCACTCAGACCTAGGCCCGAAGCTCGGGGCCATCAATACTCCCACCTCTGGATACTGCAGGCCCCATTGCTGCACACACAGGCCAGCTGGGGCCCTGCTGGGCCGTCCTACTTTCCATACCACTAGTCCTTACTGTAGATGCCCCAGACCCCTTAGCTTCCCCACTGAGGACACTGTATGACTTTTCACATAGTTATTATTAAAGTACCAGTAAGACAGTATACTCCCTGCCAGCTGCTGCCACACAGACAGCAGTAAGGACTCACACAGGACATAGTTCAGGTCTGTGTTTGCAGCAGTCAGCCCTCCACACCTTCCAAAGTGGGACTCAGCTTCTAACAGCGCAGTCCCAGGGACCTACCCCTCAGGTCCTGACAACCCTGAGAGGCACCGCCTCACCAGCCAACAGATGGGCAGACTGACGTCCAGTAGGGACAGGAGGGCGATGTACTGAGGGTTTGCCAAGCCAGGCACCGACGGCACACCCCCCTCACTTCAGGCCCACCCACTCAGTGGGGAATGCTTTGCTCTCACCACGCACACAGGCCAAACCACTCAGGGCAGTGTACACGTGGCACATGGGCCAATTCCCCTACTCCACACCACCGTTGGACTTCACCCATTATGAGGCTGGGGCTGCCCGGGGACCTGCCCAGGGACCTGCACCCTGACCCACAGCCACACCTCCATCACTGCAGCAAAGACACTGAACGTGGCTGTATATTTAAAAAACAAAAACAAAGAAAACCTTAGATTTGGAGATAATTTTTTAAAAATATGGACGGCTCCACAAATTTGTGTGTCCTCCCTATGCAGGGCCATGCTAATCTTCTCTGCATCGTTCCAATGTCAGTGTGCATGTTGCTGAAGTGAGCACAGATCTGGAGATGATTTTGGGTTTGCAGACAAGCTACAAAGACTACCCAGAGGCCCCTTAAGCACCCTGCCTTGGCTGATCTTTCCCTTAACATTTTATGTCACCTGGTGTATTTGTCAAAACTACAAGCCTGCGTCCCCACCTTGCTGTTACTAAACTCTACCCCAGACTCGATGCACATGTCCCATCAATGCCCTTTTTCCACAGCAGGGTCCATGCCAAGAGCCCACCTTGCGCTCAGCCATTGTATTTTTAAACAAACTCTCACGCAGTTACAATATCATGATTGTGACTTAAACTTCTAGAAGGCTCAGAGCTCGAAAGCTATTTATAGTCACTAGAAAAGTTAAGGCAGCAGTGGGGCTCCCTGGGGCAGCAAGCCTGCTCTTGGCTGGGCAGTCCCAACCATTCCTGCCCATCGTGGCCACTGGCTTGCACCACCCTGGTTGCCGCATGGCCATTCCACTCCATAGGTTCCCCAACCAGCATTGACGTTCTTTCAGTTTCTCTCACAAGAGGAAAAATACCTCTGATTGCTGGCAAGGCCTGACTGCCCTGACTGAGTCTGCTCACACAGGCCAGTGCTGGGCCATGCTCCACAAACCTTATGCCGGGTCACAGCTGCTGCAGACTGTGGCCCCTACCTGAACTCATCCAGCACCACCTGAGCTCCTCCGGGCTGCCAGGCCTGCTACTCTCAGGGCTGCTCCGTGTAGGAGACTATGACCAGGGGCTGCTACTGACTTTGCACACCCAGTGTGGCTCTCAGCCCACGGAGGGGTGGGCGGTGTGAGTACTCAGAAGGGCATGTGAGTCCCACGTGAGGCAGGTCTGAGGCTCACTGCCCTGCCCACCTAGCAGCTGATGGAGGCAGTGGGGGCTTGGGCTGCATCCCTACCAGGCAGTCTCTCAAGGAAAGTGTCCCCAGGGCACCTAACAGTGGTCAGAGGGAAAGCACAAGACCAGCCCTGCCAAGAGGAGCCACTCTCCTCTCTGTCCACCCAGCCTGCCCATGCCCCATTGTGTCTGAAGCTAAGCCCCAGACTTTGGCCCTAGGGCCAGGGTCCTCCTCACTCAGCCCTGTGTAGTTTTAGGCAGGAAATGCTCTGCTTCTCCTCCTCTGTGCCAAGAAGGTATTGCAAAGAATGCCCAACCTCCAGCAAACACACCTGAATCCTCACCTGTAAACACAGCAGGGGGCTCAGAACTGCCAGGCTTGCTCACAAAGTAGCAGATGTGTCCAGAAGTGTGACACGGTGTCGACAGGCACTTGACAGTGAGAGACCCCACCTGAAACAAAGCATGCGCTGGTATGCGCTCCTAGGGCTCATGAGCACGTGGCCCACTGGTCCCACAGGGTCTCACCTCAGACCCCACGCCCACCACACAGGAAGACAAGGATCTTGCTGGTGACCATGGGACTGAGTCCTCGAGGGTGACCCCAGGGGCAGGGACCACTTTAGAACCTGGTATTTGCTGACATGCAAAACGAAAGGGGCTCATGTTGTTTTTTTTTCCATCAAAATCAGGCTGAATCTGAACTAGGCATCTTGCTGGAAAAGATGGTTGTACTTCTTAGGCGCTTGGTCTTTTTTTCTGTTTTTCTTCTGTCTTGCCCTCCCCCCACCTCTTTACATCAAAGATACAAAAAAATTGAAATAAAGATGAAAATCCACATGACCTTTACCTGAGTCACCAAATGCTGACAGTTCCATCTGTGGTACATGCTCTCTCCACACACACGCATTTCAAGTCACACACATCCTGACAAACTGCCCCTAAACACTCCAGATGCATCTACTAAGAAAAGGACGTCCTCCTACATAACCTTGCTATCATCACATCCAAGAAATGTAGCGTCAGCATGAGAATACAATCCCGTGCAGAGCCTGTATTTAAATTTCCCCAACTGTCTCTACGGTTATCTACAGCTTTTTCACCTACTGAGTCGCCATTTGCACACTGATTTGCCTGTAAAGCTCTCAACAGAGGGGACTGTCCAGGCCTGGGCAGCCCCGAGAGGCCCTCTACCCACACACAGGTCAGACTGCCTCCAGAGCCCGAGCCCTTATGTGCCCCTCTGGGTCCCTGGGGTCATGAAGGGGACAGCCACACTACGCTCTAGGGCCTGGTGGCCCTTTCTGTTGGGGTTCACTCCTCACCTGCAGGGTAGACAGGTGTGTGACCTTGTGGGTCAGGGCCCCGATCCGGTCATCGCCCCCATACACCTTCAGTCCGGGCTGCAGTTTGACCAGCTTCTCGTTTCCGCCAGCGTGGTCCCTGGAATGCAAACAGACCTAGGGGCACTGCCGAGATGACGGGGGGCTGCTTGCTTGTAAACCCTAACCAAACAGAATTATTTTTCCTTTTCATTCAATTTATTAGGATGATACTAGTTAATAAAATGACATAGGTTTCAGGTGTACAATTCTGTACATTATCTGTATATTTTATGTGTTTACCACAGAACAGAATTTTTATTTGCCTAGTTATGTTTCTGAGAAATAGAAATGCACCCTCCAGCACAGGAACCTGGCTCCACTGAAAGGATGTCCTCAGGCACCTTGTTCCTGCAGCACTTCAGAAAGGGGTCAGGGAAGAGCTCCATCCCCCAGCTTCGTGGGCCAGTTATAGGGCAGGGTAAGGGACGCACCAACACCTGATGATCAGCCATTCCAGGGCAAGGCCCGGGCTTTCTGGTCACAAGGGAACAGCTGCTCCTCACTACATACTCACTTATGGACTCTTCTGATACGCCCAGAAACAGCAGGGCCTGAGATAAAAGGAGGCAGCCCTCCGCCTCCCGCCCCTCAGAGGGCCGTTATGCCCTGGCCAGGGCCAGCCCCTCAGCCCACTCACCACCACCACCCATTAGTGGGAGGGAGGCACAGGCCATACCCTACAGCTCAGTTTAGGGCCTGATTTAGGATTTATGTTCCAGCATAAACATAAGGTCCTGAGAAAACCCTCCAGAGAAGCAGCATCTGATATGGGAGTTTCTTAGCACAGGAGAGAAAAGTAAACTGTGCAAACCTGGGGAAGGAGGAGGCTTCCTGCATCTACATGGAGGCCCAAGAGGCCTGAATTTTTCAGAAGAAAGGGTGGCTGTGCTAAGTCGTTCAGGCCAAAGACAGGGCTGTAGACTCTGTCCCTTTAGGAATTAGCACCTAACATCCCAGAGACTCAGCAACTTAGTGACATCAACCCAGACATTTCTACCATTTAACAAATGTTGGCCAAACCACATCCATAGGACACTCTAGGTGAAATTTTACTTATTTGTATTTTTAAAAAGATTTTATTTATTTATTTCCATAGAGAGGTGAAGGGAGGGAGAAAGAGAAGGAGAGAAACACTGATGTGTCAGCGGAACATCAGCCAGTTTCCTCTCGCATGTGCACCAGCCAGGGACCACACCTGGAACCCAGGCAGGCGCCCTGACCGGGAATTGAGCTGGTGACCTTTTGCTCTGCAGGTCAACACAGCCAACGGAGCTGTGCTGGTAAGGGCAAGGCCTCGTTGTACTAGTGGGGGGAGGAGGCCAGTGAAGTGGAGCGCCTGCAGCCTGAATTACAGCGATGCTACAGGGACAGGTCCATGTGAAAGCATCAGCTGCCCTCAAGCAGTGATTTGGAAAGAAAGTTTAGAACCAAATAAACATTTTTTTTTTTAGCTTTGAACAGCCTCAAAAGTTTCAAAAAATCCAAAAGAAAGACCTTGAACAGACAACTCTAGTCCGAGTGCTTTTTCACCATTTAGCTTTTTTATTAATCAAAAGAAAAGACAAAACAAGCAAAAAAAAAACACTCCACAATCTCTCCAAATATGGCTGCTGATTTTTAAAAACACTAATGTCTAGTCTAGTTTCTTCCCTAACACTGAGGCCAATACCCCATCACACAAGCACAAGGGCTTTCAAAGACACTGCTGGGGTCCTTGCAGGCCCCTAGCACAGCACCCCCCTGAAGCCCCTAAGTTACCAGACCCCATCACAGGGCCAAGGGGCTCAGGCCAGAAGACCAAGGGAATAAGGCAGCAGCATGGAGGCTGACACCTGAAGCCTTTTCAGACTCCCACCGGAGGCAGACCCTCAGTTGCACAGTGGCCACAGCTGTGGGGCACAAGTGACCCAGCTGCCAGCTGCAGGAGGGCCCAGACAGCCTGTGAGAACCCTGCCCGACCCCACCCTCAGGGTGTGCCTGGCACGGAGCCATCAGGCCCAATCAGCTCTGCTGCCCTAGAGGGAGCTCAGCTTCTGGAAAGGAGCGCTTACCAATGGTGGTGGGTGGTGAGCAGTGTAGTCAGCTTCACACCATGCTTTTTCACCATTTCTACAACCTGCAACCAAATGTGAGGCAGGACAGAGGCCACCATCACACTCCCAGTGCTGGCTCAGCAGCCTGCAAGGTGGGGGTGCCCGGCGGAACCCAGGGTGTGCCAGGAATGGCCAGGTCCTGACCTGACCCTGCCGACTCAACCTAACTTCAATAGAGCAGGGTGAAGGTGGCCTTTATTTCTTTTAATCCACTTGGCAGCTCAGTACCCCCCACGACCTCTCCACGCCCCTCTGGCCCAAAGCCTGAAGGAAGGGTGGACAGTGCAAGGACAGCTCCTGCTTCTCTGCCCAGGGACTTTGCAGACAAGCACTTTCCTTTCTTTCTATGCCAAAGCCTCTAGTCACCCCCACCCTTTTCATGGGCCCTTTGCTCCAATAGCAATGGCTGGGCACTAGTTAAATTGTTTGTTAAAAATTAATGGATTGATTAATAGTTAGCTTCAGCCAAGTTGCAAGAACACTGCAGTTATCCAACCCATTGGGGAAAAAGAACTGGTGCTGGGGACACACCTCCCACCTTCTGGGGCTGCACTGGGTCCACAATAGCGGCCTCCTTGGTGTCGTCATCGATGATCAGGTACATGTAGTTGTCGGTCAGGGCTGGCAATACCTCAACCTTCATGGCGCTCTGTTCCACAGTCAAGCTCTTCCTCAAATCCGTGTGATAGAGGATTCCCAGCAGGGCTGGACCTGAAGATGGAGTGCAGTTTTGGTCAGTGTCCACACGAGTCCACATCAGTCACAGACTCAAAATAAGCCCTCAATGACCCAGCAGTAGGGGCATCATGGGGATGTGACATCCGGGACTGACATGCGGCAAACATCCAAGCACGGGGCTCGCCATGCAGGACTTTATACATTTCTTTGATAGAGAAGAGGATATTATCATTTAACCACATCAGTAAGGAAAATCTAGAAGAAGGTTCATGTTTGTATTCAAGGAAATCAGCTCTTTCGGATTTATAATACTTATTTTCTTTTCCAAGGGTTCTGAAGGGATAGAAAGACCAGCCTCTGGCTGTAATTCAAACAATCGGCATACATGACTATTGTCAGTCCCAGCTGCTCACACCTGACTCAGAGGAGACCGTGAAAAGAAGAAACCCAAACGAAAGTGCCAAGCCGGGCTATTTCTTACCCACAGCGCATCGCTCCCTCTCCAGCTAACACAGCCCAGTCACCTGGAGTCACTCATAGCCCTTCTTGGGCCTCCAGCCAGAAAAGAAAACAATACGGCAGGAACTAGAAACTTGGAACATGCACAAAAACCACCAGGGCCTGAGAAATGGAGAGTTGGCAACAAATATTCTAGATTTGGGTGTACAGGATACAGAATCACCATCCAACTGAGCCAAAGGACTCTGCCAGGATTGCTGGGAGTGACTGAAGGACACAAGCATCTTTTAGCCAGCAGACAGGTGCCAGAGTCTTTTCAACAATAAAACTTCTAATATTCAATCTAAAGATTCACAGAGGCCCCAATAATATTTTAAGTCTTAGCACGAAAGGGATTAAAAGTGCACAACAAAAGGTGACAGAAGGCATCCATGAAATTCTGGGGTAGGTATTGGGATGGGGACCTCTCCCTAACAGGATCCAGAAAGCAGGGAGCACCAACTGACTGAAAGACAGACAGGCCATGCCTCCAGGGGCCATCTAAAAGCAGATTCAGCCCTGGGTGGTTTGGCTCAGTGGATTGATTGCCGGCCTGCAAACCAGAGGGTCGCTGGTTTGATTCCCAGTCAGGGCACATGCCTGGGTTGCAGACCAGGTCCCCAGTAGGGGGTGTGGGAGAGGCCACCACACATTGATGTTTTTCTCCCTCTCTTTCTCCCTCCATTCCTCTCTCTAAAAATAAAGAAATAAAATCTTTTAAAAAATAAAAGAGATTTAAACAAAATAAAAGCAGATTCAACCGTATATACCATGGCCAGGGAAAATGCCTGAACGATAGCTTTAATGATCACACACAGATATCCTTTCCTTTGACAACCAGTTGGGCATTTTCCAGGCCCTTCTCCTCATGCACAGCACAAGAAACATTTTTAGTCTCGGATGTTCCACCTTCCCTGAGCCCCAGTGCTTTAGGAGCCTGAGAGCTCCACTGTACAGAGCAGTATGTGTATTAGGGATGGGGATGGGAGGAGAGCAGAAGAGTAAAAACAAAACTCCAAGTCTGGAAGCATCCCCCTCAAAAGGGGGCCCCGTTTATGTATTTCCCATAGAACATTATCTACACTGCCTAAGTGAAGGAAGCGTTATTTACAATTGGTTCCTGGGAACCTGGGGAAGATGCTGCTATCTCTACAGAAAGAATTCATCTGGTGCAGTCACCACCAGAAACCTTATTCCTTTTCCAAAAATTGTATCACCTAGCCTACCGCAGCCTAAGAAATGCTCCTAACTCACTGGTTTGCAAATGTGATCTTTTGTGTAACCAGAGGGCTCAGACCTACAGCATATTGTCTGGGCCAAGTACTGAGACATGCTTTGTTTGGCTTCTTCTGCATGGCATTGGCCATGTGAGACAGTGGCACTCCTGGCAATTCCCTACTGTCCCACTTACACTATCTGTCCAATTTCTGACACAAAAACTCTTAGCTCTGACACTTTGATGAGTTTCCTTAAATGAAAAAAAAAAGGCTCTTTCCTTAGTAATGGTGACACTTTACCCACTCCAGGACCTTGACTGCTTTCAGTGGGATTTGAAAACGGCCAAGGGTGGCTGGCTTCACAGCTTGTCCAAACTACCTACCTAGTGCCCTCTTGCCATTTAGCTGTTAACCGGGTCCTAGAGGCTGCAGTTAACCTACTGCCTCTATTGCTACATCAGCCAGATAAAATATCAGGAAATAAAAAGGAGATTTCAAAATAAAGGCCAAAATATTCCAACAAAGCAAGAGGTTAGACTGTAATCTGACAGCGGGAAGAGCCAGGCCTTGGAGGCCAGGGTGCCCAACGCCTCTCATTCCAGAGGCACGGATGAAATGACGGCCAGGGAGGGCCGAGGTCCCACAGATCACAGGACCCAGTCTTGTTGGAACCCAAGCACTGCTCCCGGGTTCTCCCCTTTAACGTCACTTTAGAATCCGTGCCCCAGGTTCTTCTTGTCAGCCAAAGCTCGAGATGAAAAGATGTGATTTAATTTGTGGAGAATATACACAGTATTTCTCAGGCTTTAAGCAATCACATCACCCCAGGGCACTGGAAGTACGGAGTTTCGGCGGGTGGGGCGGGAGGGTGGGATGTGTGGGAAACCCCCGCACCACCCAGCTTCAAGGAAAACCAAGGCTGCGGGGCTGACCGCAAGGAGGCCTGTCGGAGCGCCGGGGAGCCATCTGCTCACCTAGCACAAACCCTTCAGCAAACCCAGCTGACCAGGTACACCGCACTCAGCCTTCTCAAAATCCGACCCACCTGCCGTGCAGCCTTCCTCCACCCCTACCCGCACGCCCGCCGCCGTCACCCAGGGTTGAAAATCCTACGTCGACAAAAAGCAGCGTCAGTAACCGCTGCCCGGTGACTCCCTGCTGACACACCCGAGCGGGCCGGCGGGCTGCGTCCGCGCCCAACGCCCGGTTGCGGGGCGCCGGCGCTTCTGGAACGTCTCAGGGAGCGCGGCTGGCCTAACTGCCCTCACCGGGCTACGACTTTCGGCAGGACCCAGGCACCCGGCCGGTCCCCGCCCCCGGGGCCCTGACGCTGTTAGCTCTGCCCCAGCGCCGGCCGCCCTCGGCAGACTTACCCAGGCCGCGGCGGGCGCAGGCGGCC
>PVIA01005613.1:99382-111992 GCA_004024845.1 Tonatia bakeri
CCGTGCCCCCCTCCCGGCCAATCAGCGCTCGCGACCGTACCCGTGCCCCTTCCCCCCCCCCCCCCTGCAGGCTAGAAGCAAGGAATTGGCTGCAGCCGGAGAACAACACTAGAGCCTGCGCCTCTTTCCGGGGACCTGGCGGGCGTCCTAGCGCCCGGCAGCCTAGCGGCAGCCGCCAGACGGCGACTCCCAGGAGGCCGTGCGCTGCGACTCTGGCGCACCGTGGGGAGCACCAGCAGAATCGGCGGTCGCAGTCGGGATCGAGCTCTGAGATAGTTCGTCCTCTCCGGGTAGCCGTAGTCCTCAGAGGATCAGCCCGGACCGAATCCACGTGACTCCAGGGGCCGTAAGCTAGAGCCATGGCCGCTTCCAGGCAGCTGTCTCGCTTCTGGGAGTGGGGGAAGAACATCGTGTGTGTGGGCAGGAACTACGCGGACCACGTCAAGGAGATGCAGAGCTCGGTGCTCAGCGAGCCGGTGCTCTTCCTGAAACCGTCTACCGCCTATTCCCCCGAGGGCTCGCCCATTCTCATGCCAGCCTACACCCGGAACCTGCACCACGAGCTCGAGCTGGGCGTGGTGATGGGCAAGCGCTGCTGCGGGGTCCCGGAGGCCGGGGCCATGGACTACGTGGCCGGTTATGCCCTGTGCCTGGACATGACCGCGAGGGACGTGCAGGACGAGTGCAAGAAGAAGGGGCTGCCTTGGACTCTGGCCAAGAGCTTCACAACCTCCTGCCCTGTCAGCGCGTTCATACCCAAAGAGAAGATCCCAGACCCTCACAACCTGAAGCTCTGGCTCAAGGTCAATGGCGAACTCCGGCAGGAGGGTGAGACATCCACCATGATCTTTACCATCCCCTACATCATCAGCTACGTTTCTAGGATAATAGCCTTGGAAGAAGGAGATATTATCCTGACCGGGACGCCAAAGGGAGTTGGTCCTGTGAAAGTAAACGATGAGATCCAAGCTGGCATACACGGGGTTGTCAGTATGAAATTTAAGGTGGAAAAGCCAGAGTATTGATTCTAGACAAAACACCGTAACATCTTAGTTTTCAGAAGAGAAGGGAGCTGGACAGAAGCAAGCCAAGGTGATTAAAAGTGACAACCCTTTAATAAGAAACCAGTTTCTAAAGATGGTTTGGTTGGATTGCTGTGCCTCAACTCAGAAAAGACGGAAACTCGAAGAAAACCATAACCTAAAGAGCTGGGTCAGAAGTGGAAAGGAGAAAAGAGTCCCTGTCTTCTAGGAAACCAACAGAATAAAGTATTTGTGATGTCTCCAATCAAGAGAATTTATTAAACCAAATGTTCAGAAGACTTACTTTTGTTTCCTAAAATTGAACTGGTTAAGATTTTTCAGTGAGTCATTCTGAGATTAGTAGTTCAAGAATTGAAATATGCAAAGTACGTTTAAAAGCCTGCTTCAAATCCATGTGTCCTATATTTCCTTGGTCATGGTAATCATCTGGAGATCTTTGTAAAAACATATTTCCAAATTACTGGTCCATACCAGGCCCACTGTATTATTAGCAGAATTAATCTCTAGCACTCCAAGTGATTCTTATGAAGTGTAGAAAATCATTACTCCACATAATCAGTTAATTTAAATTTTTCTTTAACTTAACAGTGAATGATAATCTCACTTGTTTGTACCCTGGCTCATAGATTCTGATTTTAAGAGATAATTTTGAAACTGTTGTTTCCAAATAAATACGTTGTATTTTGTGTGGCCTAAAAGTGTGCTTTTTTCTCCCCCGATAGTGGCTGGGGGGCATATTTCCTTATTAAGAGGCTTCAGACCTTGGTCACTGACCTTTGGTCTGGTGAGCACTGTGCTTTATTAACAGAGTTAATCAGCATCTCCACCTCCTGACCAGAAATAAGGAGGCTTTAAGGAAGTTGAGTGGCTCAAGGTCAATGGAGAACTCCGGCAGGAGTGCTACTTTTGCTTTCACCTGCTTCCCCCTCTAAAAAAAGGCTAGTCAAGCCCTGGCTGGGTTGCTCACTTGGTTGGTGCCTCATCCTGTTGCAGGTTTAATCCCCAGTCCGGGCACATGCCTAGGTTTTGGCTTCCATTCCCTGTCGGGCATGGAGGGCAACTAATCGATATTTCTCCCTCCCTGTCTCTTTCCTCCCCCTCCCTGCTCTCTCTTAAAATTCAATGAACATGGACCCTCGGGTGAGAATTATTTTTTTTAGAAAGGCTAGGGAAGCTGCAGAGCTCTCAGGCTGCTGAATGGAGTCCTTTAGGCTTAGGCAGGGACCCCTACTGTTAGTATAAACAGAAGACATTTGTAATGACAGCTAACATTAAGCCCTTAGTACTGCTGGGAATTGTGTCAGGAGTTTCCCATGTATTACGTAACCCTCAACAAAGCTGTGAGGCTGGTATCGCTACCATCTCTGTTATACAGATGAAGGTGTAGATCTAGAGGCGAGCCAGTCAGGCTCTCCAGCCACTCAGTTGAGTGACAGAGCCAAGAGGTACCCCCAGAATCCCAAGACCAGAACCTGAAGTCTTGACCACAATGTTGGCTGCATCTTTTAAGTAGTTGCCACGTCCTCTTCCAACCATGTTGTCTGACAAGGTCCAGGACGTGGAAAGAGGGAATTCAAGGAATCCATCTTTCTGGAAGAGAACGTGGCATACAAAAGGGGGGCGGTAATTTTCCTGGGATTGCTCTTAATAACTCCTTGTTGATATTATTCATGGTCTTGCTTTGTGCCCTGATTCACATAAGAATAGGCCATGAAGAGAGGCTTGAAGCCAGTCAATGATTGATTTTGAGGGAAATTCTGAAGGGACAACTAGTTCTCCCCAGAATATTGAATCATGCCAAAATTGTGTAAACAAGGTGTTTACAAACCTAAGTAAGAAATTATCCTCAATTGTTCCCATAAAAGAATTCATGAATTAGTCATAACAGGCTGAATTGTTGGTAGATTTTCCCACGCCTGTTCCTTACCCACAGATACAAAGGGTCTTCCAAGAAAACAAGAAAAAACTATATAGACCCCTACCCACAGCCCAGGGATACCCCTGGGTAGCATATTGGATTAATAGTAAATTATGGTATCCCCAAAAAGGAGCTAATAGTCTCCAGAGGGTTCCAGATCCCCCATTGCCTTATACAGGGGCATATAATGAACATGGCATTAGAATGGTCAATAAGGGTGGAGTCTAAGTGCCTTATAATAGTCTAAATTTCATGGGAAGGTTAGCTCGGAGCAGACCTCCCTGGTGTTTATTAAGAAACAAAACAGGTCATTACTCTGCCAGCTTGTCAAAGGATTTTGCCCACATTTTCCCCTATCATGCAGCAGCTTCAAAAAGGAACTTTCTAAATTAACCAAATTGAAATAGAATAATATATGAGAAAGTCAGGAATGGCCTATATCCTATAAAATTTAACAAAACTGTATCACCTTTTAAGTCAAAAGGTTTACTGTGGCTAGATTTCCCTCTATCTCTCCTTACATGCTTGTTTTGATGATCAAAAGGTGGTGGGATTGTTAGATATTTCTATTTTAGGTTTATTGATTCGAATAATTCCAATAAAGTTGTATAAAATAATTTCTTGATCAGAGAATAAAATCCCCTCTAATGAAATAGCCCCTGAATGTCTAAAAGTTGTTGAAGTAACAGCCCCTCCTTTACCTTGAATAGGAATATATATCAATTAGAATTAGACAGGCAAAGAAATAAGAGAAGCTGGTTAGCTATTACAAACCAAACATGTAGAAACAATTACCAGAGACCTCTACTCAGTCGAGCAGCTCCTTTTGCCCAATGACAAATTCTGAGAACTTTAATAAACAATAAGACATTCAAACTCTGTACATACAACTATTTCTAATTGTTTGCATTTAATAGGTTACTAGATTAGCATGACTAGATGTTTGGGTAAAAAACTTCCTGCTTCACCTAATCACAAATGTTAATCACTGCCAAAAATGAAAATATAAAAATCTGTTTGTACTTGGAATAAACGGAACAGAGCTTCACCGTCCTCTGAGTTGTGTTGTCGTCTGTTACCCATCGCCAACGCCTTACCCACCTTCAGGAGACCCTTGACCCAGCTGCGGCCGGACCGCAGCAAGTAGTTATACAAAAAGTCATGAATGTTTAGATTTTATGCAACCTCCATATTTAAATCATAATTTACTATGAGGCACTCCCATTGTTGCATTGATTAAATGTGCTATCTTATCTTTTAATCAAGTTTCTTTTTTAATTGCTTAAGTAATACATGTTTATTACAGAAGAGTTAAAAATCATGGATAAGCAAAATACAAAAACTCAAAATTTCATCTACCCAGAGACAGCCCAAGTTAAGTATTTATTGGATATTCTTCCAAATATGGATGTAATTGTAATCTTTAGCACATCACTTGCTCATGTGACTTTATAACCTAGTTCTTTCACCATACAGTGTGACTGTGTTCGTCTGCACACTGCTATAGCACTGTTTTCAGTGACTGCATAAGATTCTGAAGTCAGTCTATTTTTGGCCATTGACATTGTTTCTACTGACTGGCTAGTAGAATCAGCCCACTGCTACTTCCTTTGGCTAGGTTCCCAGAAGTAGAAGAGTTGAATCAAAGGTGTACTCATATTGAAAGTGTATTAGTCCAGTTAGCAGATACGAGATTCAGCTGAGATAAGTCTACCAAACCGACAGACTTGAAAGCAGGCTAAAGGTAAAGGCACATAGCTCCCTTGTGTGGCACAAGCCAGCACCCAGGGAGTGTACGGTGCCCCCAAGGTCAAGGTTCACCACAGTGGTTCACAAGCTTTGTCCCAAAGAGCTGACAACAGTCTTCAGATGTAGCATGCAAAGTCCTTGGCTGCGAGAATAAAAAACTGAGAGAATCACTAATTCCCACAAATCCTAATGTCGCTAAAACACATTAATCCTAGCACCTAGAAGCTTACATTCCCCCCTTTTTATTTTGAATAAATTTAAACTTACTAAAAAGTTGAAAGAATAATGCAACAAACTCCATATACCCTTCACTATACACATGTACACAGATGGGCAAAACTAAGTTTACAGTTGTGAGTATGCGAAACAGTTTATTCTTGTTTTACTATTGATTAATCATTGTATTATTTGCCATGTGAACAACTGTAACCCCAGAGCCTTCCTAAAAGCTTAGCAAAATGGCCATTTACAATTTGGTTCTGCATTACAAAAACATCTTGATGGACAAGGAAGAGTTTTCAGTATTGAACAAATGAAAGTTAACTTACACAGCCTTTCCTCCCGTATCAAACATACTGCTCAAGTGGAGGAAGCATAGCTGGGGGCACAATGACTGCTGTCAGAGCCAAGAAAGCTAGTCTGCTTTCAATTTTTTCTTTCCTTTTAGATGGAGAGGCTGGCCTCTTTGAGACTGTTGAATTTAAATTTTTTACTTTATAGGCTACAGAAATTGTAAGAGATGTTATGACTCAGAAATTAATTCTATTTTTATCTGTAGTAAGCCTTGCATTTTCTCCTTAGTGTGCATTTCTTTTAAGTATGGCATTTTCTGCGCAAGCATCACCTTGGGCAGACTAACAGTTTGAGGATGAAAGTAGTATGAAATAATTTAAATACTTCATCAAAGATAAGTATATCAACCTCTGAGGATCTACCTTTGATACTGGATAACTTAAGGTTTTGTATGAATTTTCAAGCATTTCAGGGGGGCGCTTTAACGGCATTGAATTATTGCTTATGGCATAAACATGAGGTTAGTTAATTATGAAATGTTCTATTTCATTGTCTAGAATTTGCCTTCATGTCAGAATGCAACCTTCTAACAGAATAGGACACATTTAATTTCCTGTCCAATTTTACTCCCACCAGACTTTTTCTTTGCTGGTCACTAGAGAGTTTGAACCGCTAGAAATTTCTGTGCTACAAATAGCAGTAATAGCCTTCCAGGGCAGAGGTGGTTCGGCTGTATGTGTGTGTGTTGTCCTTATCCCGTTTACCCCTTACTGTAACCGTCAGTGGTGCTTACACCTTTCGGCCTCAGGACCTTGCTATCGTCTTAAAAGTTGTTGGGATCCCAAAGAGCTTTTGCATGTGTGTGTTGTACCTGTCTGTATTTACCTTAATAGAAATTTAAACGGGGAAATTAAAAAAAAACTTACTTGTAATTCATTTTTTAAAAACCTACTTGTTAATCCGAATAACATTTCTTATGAAAAATAACTATTCAAAAAAACCCAAAAAAAACTTGGTGAGAAGAGAGACATTGTTTTACATTCTTGCAACTCTCTTTAATGTCTGGCTTAATAGGAGATAGTGGGCTTCTTACCGCTTCTGCATTCAGCCCGTTATGGTATTACGCATGCAGCCTCTGGAAAACAGAATAAGTGAAAAAGACAAATAACTTTAAAAATTATTATGAAAATAGTTTTGACCTTGCAAAGTCCTTTCAGGGGATTAGGACCTCAGCTGCCCCTGGGCCACGCTGTGAGAATCACTACATCAATAGTTCTTATGCACAGAATGTCTGAGACTTTCTTTTTTCTTTAGTCGGTTACAAGTTTATGAAATAAGACACACTCTCCAGTATTTCTTTCCTTGTACTATAAGTATGCCTTGCTATTTAGTTTAATTTGATTTGGTTTCTCTTTTCAAAAACCTATCATTTCACATTTTGAAGGCCAAGCATAGAATACATACACATACAAGTTGATAAACCGTGATTTCCCTTAAGCTGATGATCTATTTTGAAAAGTGAAGGTACAGAATTTCTGTACATTGAACATTTTGTGTTAGTAAATATTTTTTCTCCAAGTCCTTTAATGAATTCCCACCCCAGCCCTCTTTGATTCATAGAGTTCTTATCTGAGTTTTGATTCACTTTACAATTAGTTTTTATAATTATTTATTTCTTAAATTGCTATAACTCTTTATTTAGAGAATTCTTATGCAAGAAGTTTTGTACTTTTTCTTTTTGCATTCTTACAGTTTCCTTGTTCTAGCTATTTTTTATTTGCTTATTGGTGTGTTTTCATGTTATTTTAACTTAAGCCTCACTCTGTTTTCTTTTCTTTGTAGCTTCCAGGGTGTGTATTGTGAGCAAGGCGGTTTTGTGGTGCATGGTCATTTGTAAGTTCGGTTGTCTGATGTCTTAAAGGTCGATGTTACAGATCCATGCTGGCCGATAGAATACAGTGCAAGTCACAACGTAATTTAAAATTTTCTCATAGCCACAGTTTTAAAAAAGTGAAAAACAAGTGAGATTCATTTTAATATATTCTATTTAACCTGGTACATCCAAATAGTATTTCAACATGTTTTCAGTATAAACATTTGTATAATGAGATAATTTCACATTTTAGGGGAGGGCCGGGGATTCCATCTTCCAAACCTGTAGCACGTTTTACACTAACAGCACGTTTCAGTGTGGACTGGCTGCACTGGCGTCCGTGTCGACAGCGCGGAAGCAGAGAAGAGCAGCACTCCGGGTAGGGCAAAAAAGCCTGAGGAGCCCAGAAAAGCTAGAAAATTATACTTGTGTGATGAGCAAAAATAGAAAACGATGTCCCTGCAAAATGAGGTTGTATTTTGACCACCAGTACATCTAACGTCTGACGGAATGGCATTGTGATGAACCCCAGGGAGGTGTGGGGTCTATCAAGGGCAGCTGGAGGGCGTCGGGTTCCCACGGTCCGGTGTGTGACGAGCAGCATCGGGCAGGGGTGGGACGAGGGAAGTCAGCACTGACCGACCTCCAGTGGGCAGACATTTAACTTAATTCATTTAATCCCCACCCCGACTCGAGGTGATGATTATTATTCCTAATATGCAGGTGGAAACTGAGGTCAGGAAAGTAAATTTCTCCAGGTTACACAGGTGGTAAGAACTAGTAACCTCTCTGACTTCAAAGGCTTTGCTCTGTTTAACCACAGTACTGTGGTTTTTTTGCAAATCAAATTCTAGTCTTAACTCTATTGCTAACTACTTGTATGACCCAGAAGAAAAATTTCACCTGTGACCTTAGCATCTTTGCTAGTCTAGTTAGATTTGACCTGGGTCCTGAGAGACTTCTGAGAGGGTGGGCTAGGGTTCTAAATGCTGTTGCTAGGGAGAAGGGTTTCTCCAGAGTTTACTGAACTGTTAAATTGTTAAGTTTATTATATCGGTTCCAGTAGCACCATGAAGGGGTCGAAAAATACGCCCTGATGTTACGGTGTACTTAAGGGCCATGCACTGTTCTAAGTCTTTACAGGTATTAACTCGCTTAATCCTCACAGTCACCTCTGAAGTAGGTCCTATTCATATTAATACTCCCTTTTCACAGATGAGGGCAGTAGAACACAGAGAGGCAAAGTAGCTTGTCCCAAGGTCACAAAGTTAGTAAGTAGTAGAACCAGGATTCAAACACGGGTGTCTGACTCCAGGCCTGTGCTCTTAAGTCATTACTTCCATTTAGGGACTTGTATCATGTGGGTGAGTTAATCACTGAGTATTTTGTCACTTTCTACCTGAATACCTGCTTCCCTTAAAGGTTTAAATACTGCTGCTGCCCAAATCTCTTAGCCTTATTGATAGATGCACCAAGCTTTTTCACTGTGAAAAAGTCCCCGCGTATGCCCCAGCTATCACAAATTAGTTTTGGAAATCAATTTGGATCAGGTAAACTTCACAAATGCATTGCTAAGACTTGAAAAATAGCTACCGTTTATTTATTCTGTGTATCTCTGTAAGTGCACTAGACATCTGTAAAACCATATAAAAATAGAACAAATGAGAATTTTATGGGTAAAATTTTTTAGAGATCATGCTGAATGCTCTCATTTTACCGAATGCAGAGATAAGACCAAGAAAGTTCAAGTAACTTAAAAGATAGCCATTTCAGTCCTAAAACTGTATTAGTGAGGGACCTTGCTTATACATAGGGAAAACCTACCTAAGGTAGTAAAAAGGGAGAATTTGTACTAGGAGTGTGAGGATCTCTCTCAGAACGCAGGGGCAGGAACAGAGCTCGGCCTAGGAAATGGAAAAGCAAAGGCCTTCAGGGAGAACTCCCCACCCTCTCAACTTGGCTTTACGCTTCTTTCTCAGTTGACTGACTCTTTTCTTTTTTCGTTTTCTTTTTTTTTTTTGCCTATTAAAAATTATTTTATTAACTCTACCAAAAGAAAACTAACAACCCATTTTTAAGTGGGCATTCTTACCGCACACAGATAAACACATATACAGACGGTCTCCAGCTTATGGTGAGTCGATGTATGATTTTTCAGTTTTATGATGGTGCAAAGTGGTGTCACCCAGATCTCGGTTTCTCATACCACTCTCCAGTAAAAGGAACTAGGGCTCTTGGGGAATGGGGAAGAAGCAGACACCTCGGGACCCCACACAGATCTCCCAATAGACATTAGCTGCCTCGTCGTATTTTCCTGAATCTCGTCAACACTCTGAAGTCTCTTTCCTCTCAAAGGTGATTTCAGTTTTGGGAAAAGCCAGAAATCACAGGGCGCCAAATCTGGGCTGTGGGGGGGCTGAGTCACCTGGGTGGTTTGATGCTTCGCTCTGCACGAGACGTGATGCATGAATGGATGTGTTGTCCTGATGAAGTTGACCATCACCGGCTCCCCATAGCTGCGGCCTCCTGAATCACCCGGATAGTTTCTGCAGAGGAATGTTCAGACTTAATCTGATGCAGATTCATTGTTCTACTCACTCAGTCGTTTTGAATGTGATGGCCACACAGTACACATGGTCAACGGCATCTACTGCCCCCACTGACTAGTACAGTGAAGTCGTCACTGTTCACACATTCCAGTCCACCCCCCTTGGCTCCCGGATTACATCGATGCTGTGCAAACCATTCTCATTATATTAACAATGGCTGGACTTTTACCAGGCAGACTTCATGTAAGTAAAGAGGATCTGGATGAGGCTCAACATTCCCGTGCAGGTTGCATAGGTTTCAAATGTTTCTTTATTAGAAGCAATGATGTAAGGAACATCCTCCATACACACCATTTGGCATTTGTTTCCTTAGGGAAAATCTTGGAAGTGAAATTAATTAAATGGTTTGGCCTCTACAATTTTAAAACTTTTTTCTGCCAAATTGTTGAGGAAAAAGAATATACTAATTTGCCTGATGTGCCTGATGAGAATGTTTAAGAATACCTTTTAGGCACACCCTCACCAACACTGGGTATCCAGCTATGGTTATTCTAATTTGCATTCCTTTAGTAGTGAAGATGACATCTTTTCATATGTTTACACCCACTTGTTTATTTATTTATTTATATTTTTAATATATTTTATTGATTATGGTATTATAGTTGCCCCATTTTTCCCCCTTCATTCCCCTCCATCCTGCACACCCTCGTCCACTCACATTCCCCACCTTTAGTTCATGTCCATGTGTCATAAATTCTTTAGCTTCTACATTTCCCATACTATTCTTGCCCTCCCCCTGTCTATTTTCTACCTACCATCTATGCTACTTATTCTCTGTACCTTTTCCCCCTCTCTCCTCCTCCCACTGCCCTGTTGCTAACCCTCCATGTAATCTCCATTTCTGTGGTTCTGTTCCTATTCTAGTTGTTTGTTTAGTTTGCTTTTGTTTTTGTTTTAGGTGTGGTTGTTAATAATTGTGAGTTTGCTGTCATTTTACTATACATGTTTTTTATCTTCTTTTTCTTAGATAAGTCCCTTTAATATTTCATATAATAAGAGCTTGGTGATGATGAACTCCTTTAACTTGCCTTATCTGAGAAGCACTTTATCTGCCCTTCCCTTCTAAAAGATAGTTTTGCTGGATAGAGCAATCTTGGATGTAGGTCCTTGACTTTCATGAGTTGGAATACTTCTTTCCAGCCCCTTCTTGCCTGCAAGGTCTCTTTTGAGAAATCAGCTGAAAGTCTGATGGGAACTCCTTTGTAGGTAAATGTCTCCTTATCTCTTGCTGCTTCTAGGATTCTCTCCTTCATTTTAATCTTGGGTAATGTAATTATGATGTGCCTTGGTGTGTTGCTCCTTGGGTCCAACTTCTTTGGGACTCTCTGAGCTTCTTGGACTTCCTAGGAGTCTATTTCCTTTTCCAGATTGGGGAAGTCCTCCTTTATTATTTGTTCAAATAACTTTTCCACTTGTTGCTCTCCCTCTTCTCCTTCTGGTACCCCTATAATTCGGATATTGGAACGTTTAAAGATGTCCTGGAGGTTCCTAAGCTTCTCCTCATTTTTTTGAATTCTGATTTCTTCATTCTTTTCTGTGTGATTGTTTCTTTCTTCCTTCTGGTCCACTCCATTGATTTGAGTCCCAGTTTTCTTCCCAGCATTATTGGTTCCCTGTGCATTTTCCTTCATTTCACTTAGCATAGCCTTCATTTTTTCATCTAACTGGCGACCAAATTCAACCAATTCTGTGAGCATCCTGATCACCAGTGCTTTGAACTGTGCATCTGATAGGTTGGCTATCTCTTCATCGCTAAGTTGTATTTGTTCTGGGACTTTGATCTGTTCTTCTGTTTAGGCCTTTTTTGTTGTTGTTGTTGTCTTGACACGCCTGTTAGGTATGAGGGTCGGAGCCTTAGGTGTTCACCAGGGCGGGGCAACCCAGTTGCTGGGTTGTGACTGTATGTGGGGGCGGGGTCTGAGAGGAAACAATGGCACTTGCTTCGCTCTCTGCCAGATTTCAGTCCCTTCTGCCACTTCCCCCAAGCAAAGGGGCCCTTCTGGTGCTGATTCCCACGTGGGTGGGTTTGTGTATGTTCTGAGAACCTGTGGGTCTCTCCAACAAACTCTCCTGTGAGGCTGGGAGTCTCTCCCGGCACCTCAACTCCCACAGGTGTTTTCAATTGGTGTTTTGAGGCTTTATTTCCCTGAGCTTAAGCCCTGGGTTGCTCGGTCTGTCTTGCTCAGCAGTTTTGCCTGGTTTATCTGCACTCAAATGGACCACGTGATCTGCCAGGCACCTTGCACGCTGTGCCCCACTCCACAATCACCGCCTCCCTGGGTTTGCCTGCTGCCACCCTGCACCCAGGGTCTGCCAGCCACTGCCTCCTCGCCCGGGGTCCGTCAGCTGCTGCCTTGTGCGCCCGGGATCCTCAAGCCTCCACTTTTTTTTTTGCCACGACTCCTCTCCACCTAGCTGCCCAACTCTGCCCTTCCCATCAGTCTGGATGAATGTGTCTATTTTAACTCCTTGGTTGTCAGACTTCCGTACAGTTCAATTTTCTGTCAGTTCTGATTTTTTTTTTTTGTTTCTAAATTTTTGTTGTCCTTATTTTGGTTGTGCAAGGAGGCACAGTGTGTGTACCTACACCTCCATCTTGGCTGGAAGTCACTTGGTTTTTTTAAATAATACTACTGGATACATTTGTGGTATAAATATTCGTATAACATCTTTGGTTTCAGGTAGGTTTGATACTTCAACACAATTAATTCAAATATGCTAAAACTATATATTTTAAAGGGAAACAGTAAAGAAATTATATGTGATATAATGTATCAGAAAATTCAAACTATAAAAGCAGAATAGAATTCATACAAAAATATTAATAGCCAAATATGAGTGCCAGTGAAACTGCTATACCTCAACATTGACAATAACTGATCATTATTGACAACGTACTAAGTGC